>JACCGJ010017845.1:0-34043 GCA_013407085.1 Atriophallophorus winterbourni
AAGTAGGAACTAATTAGTCACCGTTGAAAAGCTGATATGACCAACTGTTCAATCACATGTGCCGGTACACCTGTAGAGTGGGTTAGACCCATGGACTTTAAGAAGAATTTCATATTTGCATGCATTTCCAGCGCAAAAGTCGACTGGATTCGTGGCGTTTAAACTCATAAAGTAGAGACACTACGATCCGAATTTGTATATCGTGAAACAGATGAGCTCACCAGTGAGGATAGCACGAAACCGGTCGCTCTGTATATACTTAACGGGAAACATATGCAAATATTGATCCCCGTAAAGCAATTTTTGTTGGAAAGTTGGTTGACTAATTGTTTTGAACCTGAACAAAATGTTCAATTCGTCGTTCGATGGTTGGAAAACTACGTTCGCTATTATTTAGACGAGTATTAGATCAGTTCGGATTTGTCTGCGCACGATGTTACCTAGACTGTATATTTCGCAAAAATTTTTGCATGTGTCGTGATACATCCGCCCTAAAATCGTAGTGTTTATTAAAAATCATGGTAGCCAAACTAGTCTGTATGTAGGCCTATATTTATTACTTTAGTTAATTAGATCGATTGAAAACGTCTGAAATTGAACCTATCACACTGAATCACAATAAAAGACATTTCTTCTTCTTCTTCTTCTTCTTCTTCAGATTTTACCATCCACAATGACTTGAAACAGCCCCTATAAATTTTAATGGTAAAATTCATAGGAGGTTGGGAATGGTTTTAAAATTAATGAAATCTCACACCTGAAAATTTAGAGAACACGGTTGATAATTCAATTCGAAGGGAGCGCGTACTAATTATAAAAGTATCTAAAATACCAAGATCCTCCCCTGATTTTGCAACGAGCCAACACTGAGCTGTCTCGAGGTTGTAGATTGAGAGGGTGAATGCTACAATTTACACTGTCCACTAATCAGCAATTTCGATTAATTAAGCGTAGCAGCAGCGTTGAATGGTGTTTGTATTGACTGAGAAACACTGCAATATAATTTCACAAAATTTAGCCAATTGTAGCACGCTATTAAATTTGCTACCAAGACGCGGCTAGTTTTTGCACTTTAAAACATCAATCACTTTCGATTGAAGTATGTTTGGGACCGATCGTGTATTCACAATGCAGAGAAATTTTAGTGTAAAAGGTTAGAACAGCCTTTGGGTAACGCTTCACTTCTGACACAAAAGCTTCGTCACCGTATACATACTATTTAATTAGATTTTTGTTTTTCTTCAAAAATATCTTAACCTTAGCCCCGTTAGTTGTGTACTTTTACGCATGTGGGCCGCTGTGTCAACCGACCTTGACCGTGTTCACTTGTATTAAATTGATGTGGATACACACTAGTAGGCCAAATAGACCACTGATCCTGATCATGCTGATCCTGATCATGCCTACGAGACGTGACACCGTAGGCGTACTGTAGGCTCTTTAGCGGTAAAGTAAGATCAGTCGTTGTGAGTTGATTGCTACTTAGTCATGTTCCCTGTCCTGATTATCACTCTTTATTTGACGGAGCTTCTGTGTCAGAAGTGAAACATTACCCCAAACCTGCTCTAACCAATTGTACTCAAATTTCTTTGCATCATCAATCACTTTGTTTTGGGCAGTAATTCACTGTTATTATTATAGATTCTAAAAATTATTATATTTTCGCTTTGATTTGTGCACACAACACAATGATTCCTTGCCGTGTTGGCTCAAGATGAAATCGAAACCACTTATTGAAGAGACGGTTGGATCAAAGCGGGAACCGAATTAATTTCTTAGAAAACATTCAAGGACAGCTCGATCATTAGTAGGACACTTTAATGGCAACTCATATTTTTACCGTTATCCATCAAGACCCCTAATCAACATTCATTGTGCAATTACGTCTGTTTCATGATATAGAGCTGAATTAAAGATTGAGTTTCAAATCTTGTCCAAACTGGAGATAGTTAAAACTGTAGCACATTTTTGCCTTCAATTCGATATTTTTATCGTAAAGGTCGTTGGGTACAGCATCAAAACTTTGTTTCGATGGATTAAAATTAATCAGACTTATATTTCAAGCAACATCAACTAGAAAACTAACCATGGTAGATATAGGAAGCTAAATTTTACAAAAAACTCGGCCTCGTCAATGAGATTTATTGCAAAATATTTGAGTATTTTCTAAAAATGATTGGTACGTTTCGAGTGCACTTGTTCTATACCAAACACAGCTAGATGATCACAGTAAGAGACCGACTGAATTTGAACGATAACATTGATTTTTGGTGAAAAAATTCTTGGTCCATGGTTTACCACGTCCATTTTCATGTAAGATAGCTTTCATTCTTTACTCCAGTGGTCACACCACCGTTCGATATGTCATCATTATCAAAACCCTGTCTACAAGCACGCCAAACCATTATCGAGGCGTATACGAATGATAATATAATTTAGACATATACGTGAGTGGGATGTGAACACCACAATATACTTGTCATTTTGCGTGTCTTGAGCGCCTGACCAGGAATCATTCGGTGATTTTGTTTGAACATCGTGGTTCGTTGTGCGAACCATGTCGAAGTACTACTTTACTTGCTACGTTTCCGCTGTTTCAAGTCTCATTAAACCGACTCTTTACTGCTCCGGCCTGATGACGTCAAAGTGTGCATAATGACTTCGCTATGTTCACCATGAATTTAAACTTCCATTTCCTTCGAACTCCCTTTTAAATTAAACATTACGCTAAAATTATTTGGAAAGTTCTGTTGAAAATCAAAATAAATCAGTGAAACAAGTACACTGTCTCGGAGTTCCGTCAATTGCTTCGTGTTATCTGACCCCGTTTTTCGCAAATGCTTATTTGTCGTTACCGCAAGAGACACGGGATAACTCAAATCAATATCGTGCCCGTCTTTTGTCGAAGCATCGGGGTACAAGCCGCGCGAACATGTAGCTCGAAACTGCCCCAACATACAACAAAATGTTTTGGAAATGTTGCAGGTGGCTGGAAACTAGTACGTGATTTCATAGAGGGACAAAAACATACTCTCTAAGTGAGGATGGAAACGTATAGTGCATGGTCAATAGGCAATGGAGGAATGCGATCTGAAAGGAATTATCGAAATGTCTATGTAAGGATTTTTGGCGTGCCTTGGAGTAAGCAGAAAAGTTGTTCGAGCTGCATCCTGGTATCTTGCAGGCACACTTGAAGACTATGTTCTATTATACAGTATACTTAATTTGTGCATAACAGCTCAACCTTTAACAAAAATGAAAACGAATGAAAACAAATACTTACTTTTGGGTAAGGTTGGTACGACCAACCTGTTCAATCACATGAGCCCCCACTCATGTAGACTGGGTTTAAAACCCATGACCATAAATATCAAACACATTTGCATGAATCTCCTTCACACAAAACACCCCACGACCGGTTTCGTGCTGTTTGCACTCATCAGGTAGGGACAGTAAAATCAGGATCCGCATGCGCTTGAAACAGTGGACGAATGGTAAACAAGTTGCGCTTGTATGCCACTGTTGGGTAAGGTTGGTACGACCAACCTGTTCAATCACATGAGCCCCCACTCATGTAGACTGGGTGTAAAACCCATAACCATGAATATAAAAGCTCATACTGATGTACAACATTATGCACGTCCCTAACCATCCCTTGTCCAAACTTTTCACACGCTCGCCACCCCGTGCCAGTCGGAAACATGAACTTACAGTGCTTATTCCGACTTCAAAGACTGAACTGTCGAAGATATTCGTATGCTGTTCGTTTAAGTTTCGCACGGAACACCCTCCCCTCCACTGTTACACACTCAGCCAACCTGGATATTTTTAAAGCTAATTTGGACAAATTCTTGAGAGAAAACCCAAATTTTGATACGATTTACACTACATGAGTTTCCCTGTTCTTCTTTTTTATTGCATATACCTCATAACTCCATCCTATGGTTATTGTTAGGCTAAATGCTTTTTAGACCATTACAACTTTGAATCACTTTGAATTGTTGAACCATCAATACTCAATTATAGCTAAGACCGTATCAATTGCGTGAAAAATTCAAAATACTAATCCCACTTAATACTACCGTATAAATTTCGGAGCTGATTTAGAAAAGTATTCACAATAATTTATATTTCAAATGTGCAATTAATTGCGTAGAGTATCGCTCCAAATTGATCGGTTTGCAGTTATATTCTGCAAAAACAACTTATCGATATTTCAATCTGCACATGATACTTCGACCTCTTTGACCGATTTCCGACTGCCATAACATGTACACACACACAGACACACACGATACCTTGGTGTTTTCGTTAAAATTTAAACGCGCAACTGATCATTTGGCGGGTCAACCCGTGAACTTTCGACCTAGACTCACTTGTTCAACAAGATTTGCGATAAGCTGACGTAAATTTATTATGTATAACACTACAGAATACAGCTGCAACTAACAAAACAATTTCAGTAACTAGTCCGTCATAAAGCGAATAAGCAATGGTCACCTAATATTTTCATTTAAACAATGCTACAAAGCAGACCACAGCGACGGATTTTTTTTCAAATTATTTAACCGAATGAGCGTATAAACCATGTATTAGTCTTTCACCATGACGAGAGATACTAATCACTCAGTCTCAGTAATACACTTTTAGGCTCACACTGTCCAGAGTGTCAATCAAAGACCACTGTTCCACTCGCGGTTTCGTAAAGTAAGGAAATTACACCGCTTTATCACAAAACTTAGTATATAACAAGTACATTTAGTCAATTAGCACAACCATCGATCGCGATACATATATAGCTTATTTTCGCTCGATAACTGTGATCATACGAGCAGAAAGTTTTTGCCAAAGTGGGGTGAATAGAGTCCAAATTTTTTTCACAGAAAACTTCAACCACCATAGCAACACTTTACGTGCTAGCCAAGACACGACGAATGCTGCGTAGGCGAAAATAATTCTTCACATGTTCTTCTTTCGCATGCATTGCACTTAATTTACATGGGCCATGGCATATCAGACTTTACAATCAGTTATTTTTTGGTGGACATGAGAATATCGTTAAGCCGACATGAAACATTCTCTACTAATCCGCGGGCTTATTCGACATGAGACCTACAAAGGTGTTTCACGCGTTGTGATCCCAAATGAGATTATTGCGTGATTCTTTGTCGAGGATCCCACTATCAATGACCATCGTTAAAATCTTCATAGGAGAACAGCTCATTTCGTTGTGAGATGTGCTCTAGTTTGAGCATTGCTGGCCACAACAAGATAGTGATAGACTTGGGTATTATGAACTACCATCGATTTGCTTATTCACAGGAACTATTTCTTATTTAACGTGTTGCTCACATCCACATCTCAAGCGGCTTCCAGGCTGTTAGCCGTCATTAGGTGGATACTATAAGATTGGGTTCACTAAGCCTTGAAACAGAGGTCTAAAGGTCTAACTTTATTGCAGATGGTTCAAACACGAGATTTTAACGACAGCAACTTAGCTATTGATTCAAGTTAATGAGATTAATCATTATCTCCAAGCGACAAGTTGAATAACGCTTATTAAGAAGAGTCCTAGCGACTTTGCCCAAAAAATCACTAGAATATAATGAGTTTTTAAATGCGCGTCGAACACTTGTCTTAGTTGCCTAATAGCCAAAGTCAATTCAAAATAAATCATTTCGCAGGCATAGTAGTGATCTATTTGAATGACACCCAATAAGATACTTTTTGGTTTGGATGATAGGTCGATTAACATGTTCTTGCTTATGGAATACCTATACATTTACTAAAACTTTCGACCGTCCTAATATTACCGATTGTTAACACAGAATACATAAGAAATATTAGCAAAATGTTGTTCTCAGTAGAAAACGTATCGTTCTCAGTTTCTTAATCGATACGCTAAATCAAGGTCACTGAGCATAAAAAAATTGAACAGACATAAGATAAACTTGAAGCTGGAAAATTCAAAGTAAATCAGTGTTACATTTCAACGATTCCTCCGGAACGTTGTCGTAATCTAAAGAACTCCTATGAAAATATCGAATTCAACGGCCAATTCACCTACTGACGCAAATGATTCAATCGGATACTTCCAACGCGTAGTTTTCCAGGTATATTATATATATTTAAAACTATCAGTATTTTTATCAAAAGGTTTCATCTAGTAGAATTACAACCCAAGAGCTTTTGGGTTATTAACTTGTGTGGTTCCTTTAAGAAAACATCAACATATTTAACCCATACACAATCAAAAATGTCAAGATTCAAGAATTTATGGTCAAAGAAAGCTCGTAGCTGTACAACACCACAGGAAATTCGTATAAGGACTATATATATAATTGAAAAAATATATTCGTTTGGATAAAGATCATGTTATATAAACGCGATGTAGGGTGGAATTACTACGCATAAATATATTCAATTTGTTCATGAAAATGTGTTCACTAGATGATTGCACAACATCTGACGGTAGGGAGTTCCATAAGAAACAAACGTGCACCGAATAGAATAACCGACGGCAGCTCCGGTGGGAATATGGAATATCAAATGCCAGTGGGTGAGTGGCTTGACCGTTGATACGGAAACCCTCAGGGTGAATGAAACTGTATTTGTAC
Organism: Atriophallophorus winterbourni; assembly: GCA_013407085.1. Classification (NCBI taxonomy): domain Eukaryota; kingdom Metazoa; phylum Platyhelminthes; class Trematoda; order Plagiorchiida; family Microphallidae; genus Atriophallophorus; species Atriophallophorus winterbourni. The sequence continues at coordinate 6,618 of JACCGJ010017845.1, forward strand.
ATTCAACTAACGTTTCAATTTTGCGTTAAGTCCGCACTTAATTGCCTTCAGCGATCACAATTTCGATGACCACTTGCCAGTTTATCGGAAATTCACGTAGCTCAAAATTTTGTTCAAAAAATTTGCAAACGGTTGGAAACTGACATTTTGTGCATGCATAAGTGATTATATCTAATTCTGGAGTTGCATGAAATAAACTAATCTGGTCTGACACCTGAACATTGATGAGTGAACAATACGTGCGGAGTGGTTTCAAGCAAATGGCTACATCAATGAAGCAGAAACGAGGAATAATACAAACACTATTCCGTAATTGCGCGTTGAATTTAAATGAATTGCTGACCTTCAAACAATCAACCTTGTCTTGACCATTACCATTGGTTTGACGAAGCTTCTGTGTTAGTAACGTAGCGTTAACTACAAACGGCTGTAACAAACTGCTTACGAATTTCTTTCCAGACTGAGTATTGAGCGATAATTGGCATTTTTAGTAAAACGGTTAAGTTAAATTTCCGGCTATGATCAAAGTTAAACACCAAAACCGTGATTAATACTGATAAGGAAAAGTCACATAAGTGAATTGCGATCCAACAAAGATGTTACGTAACTGGAAAGGGAACGATTACATCTGTATTTTTGTTGCACTGTATACTATGTACTCTACAGTTTGTGTTCACCTGATTGTTCACACCGAACTGTACTAATCATTTACAACGGTGGCAGCTAAGTTCAAACTTGGCTACCATCGCTACCATCACTGTTTCAGGAAACGCCAGTTCCAGTCGATTTTCTGCTCCTTGATGGAGCACACGAAGAACCCAGATTTAAATTTCATGTGAGAAAAAGACGTGAAAAACGAGTAATTCTTTATTCGAAAATAGGTGTTTAACTGAATATACACTGTATAGGGAACTTGGAACTGAAAAGTTGTGACCCTATTTGATAAACGCGGACACAACGAAAGCGAGCATGGAGAGGATGGTATTACGAATATTTTTGTCAGCTCAGGCGTGTAACTAGAATGCGCACCTACGTTGGTTGTTTCTAAGATTGCGAGGGTATAGACAGCGCTAATGTTATCCAACGGCAGCGCCAATGATCAAGTTTTTCTAATAATTCCAGTAAAACATAAGCGGAACCTGATCGTACTGTCTCAAGCTATTGATTGCAAGCAACAATGAACAAGTAGTCGGCAGTATGTAATGCAAACACGTGTGAATGTGGACAATATTTGGTTATCAGTTTGCTAAAAAATAATCACACAATAAACAAACGGTAGCTACAAATGTCAAACTTATTGCACCATTTCTCCAATGTTAACGATGAGTTGTAACGAATAAGTACTTCGAAACAGGGAATGTGACAGGTCGGATTGAATAGTTCACGTTTATCTACAGCGACAATGAACCAACTAAGCCATTTTATAAACATTATTAGTTATATCAGACTTACTTTTGTAGTCATATAATGTAAGATACAAACAACGTTCACATGAATTTTAGTAACAAATATCACCATGTTAGCGTACTATTTTGAAAGCACATAAAGCTTTGTTAACCAGTGATATCAAGGCCACACGGCTAATATAGAACCGAATGAACGATGCAAGATATCATAAAAGCCTTTAATACAAGGTACACAAATGGATACACATTATTCTAACTAATACTATTCATCTTGATCGATGAAAGGTGTTGCTCAAATTGCTAGCAGCTATACCCGATCACCAACTCTGGGCTGTGCACTCTTAACATATGGAGAGATAGAGTGAGATATCATTCGGTGAATCATGATTAATTTGCTTGAATTAATCATTACAACTGAATATTTGCAAATAATTTATAAGAAAATAGAACAGCTAAAATTTTACCATTGGCAGGCTCTTTGAACAAGCAAAGCATTGCAGAACACCCGGTCGCATTATATTCACTGTGTAGTATAAAAAACTCTTTTGTGACGTGTCATTATGAAATTCGATATTCAATCATGTAAATCACCAATCTAGTTCGTGCAGGAGGCACTCGTGGAACAATTTGATTCCATTATCCTTGGATATGAGAACAATGTTTATTGAGCTAATATATACACGATATCGTTACTACTAAGTTTTTAGCTCATGTGTCTCTCACATATTTTCCAAATGTGAGAAAACTCACATTTTTACTTTGCATCTTTTAATGTGATCTGCGTAGATAGCATTTACAGTGCGAAGACTTTTGTGAAGAACTGATAAAAAGCTCTGGAACTTGACCCGGGGAGCTTGGAAAAATCCCATTGACTGCTTGCTTCGAAGGCATAGCGTGAATTGTCATCTCCGAGCATGGGATGAACGGGTACTGCTTCCGAATACTGCTCGAGTATCACGCAGAAATCACGCAACTTGCAAAGATCGATTGAGTATTACTAAATGTAAGGGAGTGGCCGCATCGCCATGTTAGACAGTGTGGAGTATGACACAAACATTCACTTGTGATTTACATTCGTGTTCGAGATTGACCAACGGAAGCGGGAATAGCAACAATCAAGCCCACTAAGTACACAGTTGTTAATGGATTTGACTGTGCTCGTCTAAGAAATGATTCCTACACCCTGGTATCAAAACAGACAAAACACAACACAGTTATAATGGGTACACGATGGACTGCATCGAGGGTATGTTACTGACAAACAAATGTTACTGACACATGACTGAGCTTATGTTGTTGTTAGTGCATAAATATTTACGTGAGTTTAAGGTTCGATTGCGGATCCCGATCTATGACAGATAAACATGTATTATTTACTGAGACATGTGCGGCAACTAAATCACTATTCAATCCGAAATGGCTTTGGTCATTAAAGCCCGATTAAATAATTAAGCTGATCAATTTAAGTAATTTAAATACTAATAATAAAAATAAATAAATCAATAAATGGACAATTTCATAAATATTGTACTCGTAATTAAACATCAGACAGCTAGTCACGCAAAAAATTAATACGGAAAATTCTAATGAGAAATTTCAGCATAATTTGATCAACAGACGAATCATAAATTATGATCTAACTTTGTTCAACGTTTAATTAATGACTATTTTTAATAGAAAATGTCATTATTATTACTATTGTTATTTAGTTGCACTCGACCGGATATCCTTGTGTATTCAAACGTCATCGGTCCAACCTTTCGGCACCCACGTATGCCACATGACGTGAGTTCTTGGACTATTTTTGATCATTTCGTCCCAGTGTTTGGCTCCGGTTGATAGTTCCACATTGGGGTTGATCATCAAGGTCCCCAGTGTATGCCTTCTGCCAAGTCTACCACGCCGACGAAGATAAAATTTACAACACGTATCCTTCAAATTCGCTTTCTTCAAAGCAAAACTCGCCTTTTCGTTGAAATAGGGATTCACTAATTCCGATTTGACACTACTTTCAAAAGTGCCGATAGTTTTTCCTTTTACTTTGATTTCAACAAAAATGCAGATCTCCGTTTTTCGTGACGAGGGCAATAGATCCTTTATGGTCAATTGTCTGGCCTCGTATAAATTCACTTCCAGGCGTTCTGTTTTTGCATTGTAAGTCAACCCGATCGATACTTCACCAAGACCAACGAATTTAGGAATACCTGGTTTTAAGTAGCCAACACGTTCCAATGGTGCACCGATATATGATCCCTCATCGAGAGTGGATAGTTCAACATCCAACACACCGATACTTCGGTCTTGACCAATGTTATCATAGTCAAAGATTTCGAAAATCAATCGAGCTTTACCCAAATCCTCTTCAGCAATTGTGAATTCACATTGAGTATACCAACGAGGATAATTCGTTTTACGTTTAAGCTCAGTCTTGTGTGTTTTGCCGATTTGTTTGTATTGTCCACTTCTTTCGATTATCAATTTCAAGGTTGCATAGGTATCTAAATATTTGCTGTCCTCCAGGCCGAGCAAATCTTTTCCTTCCTCGATCATAACCCGTAGGGTCTTTGATGGTATCACATATTCTAGGCTATAGGAGATTTGACCTCGATCTCCTGCGGCCTTTGGTAATCCACAAATTTCGTCCAAATAAACAGTTTTCAATCGTTTTTTCCGGGAAGCCACCAAATTACGCTTTTTAATAAACGATCGAACGATTAAAATCACAATAACCAATAGGAAGATACAAGCGAGGCATATCACAATCAGAATGAATATGGCCAAGGGAATGCTGGTCACTTTGAACGTAGCCGCTAAATTGACCAGAAAAGGATTTTGAGACAGGGGACCTGTTTGCTTGGTTGATGACATGTTGATCCTTCAAAACATGAAGTGGATGAAGTTCAGAGAAAATTCATTTTGTCAAATTGCAGCAGCGATCAATTAATTAGCGTGATTGATACGAGTATTTCACGGAGAAATCCCTTAATGAATGAAAATTGAATCAGTTATTAATCCATGAAGAGCTTACACATAATGAGTTGCCGGCTGATCAGATGATAGTAGTGCGTGAATTGACCAATCATATTTCAGCTGTGTACACCAGATTCAACCAACTGGCTTACGGAACACTTAAAATTGGTGAAAATTTATATGGTTGTCAGCAGACTGCTTAATAAATACTTGACTCGTAATGGTGCGCATTATCTGTAAATTTGTTCACAGTATGTCGTATTCTCTTGCTATTTAACCAGATGAGAAACGACATACTGTTATTTTTACTTTGAAGCAAAAGGCACACATTTGCAAAATTTTATAGATTGGATATTAATAAATTATAAATTATGGCTAAATTGTTTCAATTATGACAGAGCCATGTTGCCTGGAATTCCAACAAGAGCTAGTCACCACCAGAAGTTTGTTATTTGAAATTCCATTTCTTGGTTCCGCTCTCAGATGTCAGACCGAGCAACCCAGAGATTAATTTCGGTATTAACATCATAAACCGTACACGGAATAAGATATTAGCAAATAAAAAGGAACAAACATATGTGAGATTATTGATTGAATAATTTATTTGGATGGGCAATTTATTGGCTCATACCTCTTTCTAATCACATTGATAAGAAAACCATGGTCCTGCAGCCTTATCCAATGGATATTAATCTAGCTCTGACACTCTACGTGCGAGACACTACGAAGAAAGTAGACTCAAATTATCCCCAAGAGACTTGGCAAAACGGTTTGTGTTTAATTACCAACTAGTGATAAAATCTAGTTCATTTCCCTATAAAAGTGCTTTATTTTTGATACAGCTCTTGGCAGCTGAACGTAGATCACGCCACCGGCGTGCAACTGATGCCCAACGACCGAGTACTTCTCATCACTTTGAGCGCTGCGGCAGAGATTGTCACCCCCGAATTGGACTGTTTTATCATTCCTAAAGCTGCGCAGCATGAAACCATCATGCGATTGTGATGTACATCCATCGAAGGGATCAACGACTAGAACAATTTTCGATTAAATGTTATGATTGAAAGAACGTTAATCGGCACTGGTCCTGAGCCAAACCAAGTAGATGGAAAATAAGCATCGTGAAAACGAAGAATCGTTAGACGACATGACAGCACATCGAGGTAATCAAACGCGGCATGAAAGTTGCAATATCTAGAGCAATCGAAAATCGTATCAAAATGACATTGTCCACATTTGTCTCTCATTCATTTCACAACAATTCGGGGCAGTCTCAATGCTGGAAGAAGTCACACTAACGTCGAAAACCGAAATAATTTTGTTCATACGCGGTTAAAGAATTCAGTAAGAGTAAAATCATTAAGAGAACCCATTTTCGGCAAAATTTCCCGGGAAAGAGAATTTCGACATCTCATAATAATAATAAAAGCGAAAAATTGTTAAAAATATCTAGTTTGCAGTAGCTCTGAAGCACGGGAATTTAAACAGCATTCCAGTTTGTTGTTATCAACATTCTTCAATTCGCAGAACTGCCACTATTTTGCATTTCAATTGCAGCTAGTTCGAACTTTTAATCGAATCGAGGTCGTGTAAGTTATGACTACCGATTTAATAATAGAAACTTTAATATGTCAACCTAATCAATCCAAAAATATAATCTAGTCACTTGAGAAAACTTTAGAAAAATTTCTTAGTTAAAGATTATTTTGAACCGCCGTCACGGAATGTTTCCCTGGAACTACGCAGACCGAAAATGATTCCAAAATGCAAAGTTCATGTTCAATCAATCTTAATCAGTTCACACTGGTTCTCATCACTTCGAACGACAAACTCACTTGCCATTGACTTGCCATCTTGGCGACAAATGTGACAAATTTCTGGATTTTACGAAAATTCTAATTCGCAACATTTCCATCACACACCCCATGACAAGTTTTTGTGTTGTCTGCACTCATCAGGTGAGAATAACACGATCAGGTTCCGTGTGCCTTGAAACACAGTGGTAATTTTGATTGCAGGCTTTTCAGATCAATTTTTTCTATTTCTACGAAATTCATTTTCCAATTAGTTTTATCATCTTTTCTCTGATAACCTATGCACAATGTTATCAAACAAGTGTAATTCGATTTTCCAAGATTCAACAATGTATGGTATAAAAAAGCTTGTAGCTGTACAACACCATAGGATATTCGTGTAAGAAAAAAATCTAGGTCGAATTTATCTTGCTGTTATGATATGTAAAATTGTATATATTACTATTTTCATACAATGTCTTTAATTTTGTTTTAAAACTGGAATTTGGAATATCTCCCAGTAAAGCGTTTTCCCTTTTTCTCGATAAATATATAGTCTGGGACTACACCGGCTATCCCTTGATTTTATGCGGTAAATATCTCCTGGGAAAAATGAACATGGTAGTTGAAACTACAATCGATTAGACAACACGTATCTCACCATATTCAGAACAAATTTGGCATCATACTTAAATATTTCTATCCGCTTGCCACGTAGTAAGACGAGTCCCAGTACAATCCGGTTTATGAGATAAACTTCGACTTATTTAACATCAAAATATCATAGAATATCATTATACAATGAGCAGAACGTAATTGCATGTTGTTTTAATAGTCAACGGGTTAAAATTGATCAGAGAGATGTGTCGATGTCACGTTTACGCTTATCGGGAACTACGAAATCGGCGAGGTTTTCTCCATCAGTATCACCGATAAACAATACGATTCCCGAAGTCAACAGCAGTATTATTCCGTAGACTAGTAGTGGGAATCCAGCACTTAGCGATCGATGGAAGTGGTTAACAAACGAACACCAGAATCCACCAATGCGTCCCATTCCAGAGGCGAAACCCAATCCCTGAGTTCGGATTGCCGAGGGGAATAGTTCCGGGATGAACACATACAGCATGCTGAGTGACGATCCCAAAAATGTGAGGGCGAAGTTGGCACAAACGGTTAGTACAACATCCGTTCCAACATTACCGAAATAATTATACACAGCTCCAGTAATCAAAATAACAGAGGCAGTAACATATAAACCAATTAACGGAGGTTTCCTCCATCGGAAGAAACGATAGAGCAATGCGAATAACAAAGTCCCCGGAATGGCAGTGAGTGAATTGATGAAGGCCGTCAAATAAACCGGAAGATCGGTTATTCTTGCGTAAAAAATTAATCCAAAGTAACAAAATACGTTTCCAGCAAAAATAAGACCACCCATGGAGGCTGTTTTGATAAATGGGAGTAAAGCAGCCTTGGTACAAATTGATGAATTGCTTCGTGGCGACGAGGTGCTCGTACAACAGAGGAATCGTTTTCTGCAAGCTTTCGGTGAAGAGTGGGCATCTGATTTGCCAAAGCTCCGAAGCTGATCAATCACATTTGAATCAACATGCGTACGGTTATTAAGTCTGTAACCGTTAATTAGAACTTCAACTGCTTCAACGTTGCGTTTTTGTGAGTACAACCATCTTGGAGATTCCGGTATCCATAACAAGAGTACGCTAAATACAATCGGAGCAATGATTGCTGCGTTCAATAACCGCCAGTTAGGGATGAGGAAAGCATACAAGGCCAGTAATCCACGATTAAAGAAGTTATGTCCCAATGTGCTGGTTGCGTTTAAAAATGAACGACGGTTAGCAACAGTTATTTCCATCTGTAACACAGTCATTGCAATGATTTTCCCTGTCACCGCACACGCTATAATTGTACGGGCAATGGCGTAGGCTGTGTAGTTTGGCGCCAAGGACACTGTCAAACCAGCGAGAATTTCGACCATCGCATACCCTATGATAGTCCGCTTGCGTCCAAATCGATCGCTGAACCAACCTCCAGAAAGAAACCCCAACAACATGCCTAAAATGTACAGTGAAGTGCTAAGCGGTGTTAGCCAGTGATATTCGCAAACTGTATCGAATTCAGCTACAACACCACCGGGGTACTGATTCGATTTAAACTTGTATACATAACCAAACAAGCACGGCTCCAATTCATCTGTGGTCACGTTGGCTTGGTTATATAGGAGGTGTTCAACCCATGTAAGATTGGTCCAATCAGTTTTTTGTCGCGCACAGCCAGAACGGGTTTGCGGTTCCGATACCCGAGCGATCAGTTCAAAACTCACATTCTGCTGTTTGAAGTATGCTTCAGTCACTGGTTCCATACGACACCGATGAGCTGGCTCTGAATTGGCAAAAACAGGAAACGTTGCAGTCGGCGGAACGGTCAGGATGCCTATAGCTATCAAGGACCATTGCCACAACCCACAAGTACCGACCAGATCGGTTAGAATGCGATCAAAATTTAATTCCTTAGCGACAGAATCGTCATTTAGATCAACTGCAGCGGAATTTTGATTTTCGATAGGTTCAACAGCTAAGGAAAAGTTCGATTGATACATGTCTTGGATGTGATTGCAGTTAAAACACTTCAACGGTTCAGTTGCAGTTTGTTGCAACCAGCTGAAATGTATACAAAACAACACTAATACATCCGATTAGAATCGAACTGATTGAGGATCTGACGAATGATAATACAAAAATGCCCAGTCAAACGAGACGCAGCCTAAGATGATGTTAATCCTTAAACGAGCATGTCCACGTTAATTTGAACAGTTGTTTTTAATAGTGATATATCGAAAATAATTTCCCAATCGTCTTGTCAACGTGAAAAATAAAAATTGGCGATCGTTTTTCAGCGAAATGGTTTCACGTAAAGCTATAGCGAAACCACATCTAATCATTTACTTTCATCCGCTTGTAAATATTAACATTAGTTCCACACTGAGCGTTTGAAATCCAACGATCGATAATTACGAAAGGGCGCAACAGCGGTTCACGTGTCTGTTGCAGTAAAACGAAGTGCAATATTCAGTAAAATCATGCAATTGTGAACAATTTTTAAATAATCTAAATATGAAAATAACGAAATGCCCGCCATTTCTTGTTATCATCAAATAGTAAATTGTGAACTTAGCCAGCGACTTACCCGGTTGTTGCGGCGTAGAGCCTTCATTCCCAATTCAAATGGTATCACACCGTAAACCGAACCTACCTTTTAAACCGATAAACTGACCAATGATGTTGTCCAAAACAGACAGGCCAAATATCGATCCCCCCAGTCAATTGACCTTCATGATGTGTCTAAACAATAAACACCGAACTGTGATGAATTCGAGTGCTTGTATGACAACTTTTCATGTTGGTTGACTCGTATACTAAACTTTATTTTACCAGATGTGTTTCATATAGATTCAATAGAGATGGCAATGAAACTATGTGAACTAAGAATTTTTGGTTCTACAGCTAAATCCAGCATCTGATTTGGGTTCGTTGCAACGGGTCGTACTGTTACAGCCATGGAGGTTGATAACAAATTAATTCTTTCAAGTCAAATTTCAGTTCAACATTTCAAACTAGCATGATACCTATCATGCAGTCTAGGCATCCGTCCAATATGAGATAGATCGTCCGAATATGCAATGCGGCTCGGATAAACATGAAACACATTAAGGCAATCAGACACAATTTCCCATTACTTATTTCAGTTCGGTGTTAGGATTGTGTTGTTTCAAGCTTAGATGGAGCGGATCGTACTGGCTGCACCCGATGAGGGCAAATAACGATGTCGCGGAGTTGTCGACATCACGTTACGTAGTAAATAATTCCTCAGCCACTCGCAGTGCGGATTTGTCCAAGGGTGAGAGACTACATAATGTCATCAGTGGTATGCATACCAGCCACATCGTACGAATACGATGACTCGAAGCGACCTTACTACTAATAACTACATACCAGGCATACATGACTTTACACAGACTATGCGTACTACCTTGCACCAAAGGACCACGCAATTATTGTTGACAGATTAACAGACTCAAGTAGAGAAATCTCAAAACATAAAATACCACAAATTAGCTTACTGGGTACGATGTCGGGTTCGCTCTTGCTGACAGAGTCTAATATTAAAACGAATATGGGTGCATGCCCAACAGTTGAGACCTGCCAAAGGTTTCATAAGAGCGTAAACAACCAACAAGTCGGCCCGCAAAATCAAGAAATGCAGCCCTGACCGCCTGGATGATCAAGATGAGAATAAACTAATGTGACTGGGCAAAGCCAGGTTATAGTAAATGCATGGTTTTTCTTACACACCCCGCAACGAAATACATTGGTTATTTTTGAGTGTGTCACCGCTTGGCCAGGAATTATCTGTGCTTTTGATTCATTGTACGAATCCAATTCTACGCTGGCTTCATAGTCAAACATTATTTCACGAAATTCCACGTGTCGATGAAGATGACACGCATAGGAACTCGGTTAAAGCAACGGGGCGAGTGACGCCTACAAGCATGAATTAAGTAGAGTGACATCAGCAACCTTAAGGTTTTTACAAGCTTTCGTAATCACTCCGCTTGATAAGCACATGCAGTCACATGCCCAATAAGATCCTTAGAACAACGACCAATAAACACTTTTGAAACATCGAAAGTAACTAGCCTATCGGATCGCGGCGGCACAGCCCGAGGTTATACAGGTCTATGCCATGGCGGTTAGGAATTTGGCAGCAATCTGAATGCGAAGTGGGCTTTCGTCATCCACAAGATGTGACCTAACCGGCGTCACCTGGTCAGGCTGATCTGCTTCTTTACCAATGAAAACCTTAGCACTGATAGCATCGGCACGTATGCCTCGGAACCCTGGTAGCATCCATGATGCTAGGGGAACGGCGATTGCCAAATACTTGGGAACATCGGATGTGCACTTTGTGTAAGGCTCAAACGCTTTGCAGTTATACAGTAATAAAGCCCGAAATATCGCCTCCAGCAGTGGTGAAAGATCGTTTGAAGGCATGACGGTTCACTACACGAAACCCAACCGCAATTCGTAAACAAAACCCATCAGTAGTTCAACGTATTACAAAAAGCCATAGCAACAATTCAGCGGAAGGTCAGGTCAGAGTAAGGCAGCGCGGAACAGAAGACAGAGAAAATAGAAAATTAAAGAACAGCATGAGTAGCACAAAATAATCAAAATCATAGCTGAGAGAGAGCGCGACAGTTCCAATCAGTCAGATCTAAGGATGCAGTAAAGAGTGAAACTCGCATCAAGCCTGCAACAGCAACGCAGCGCTCTCCAAATGATTGGCCATTTGGCGGTAGAATTCGACCTGATTTCGTAAATAAGCTCCCACTCGCATCGACAAGTCCTGCTGTAACTGGAAGAGGAGATAATTGCATTCGGCTTGCACGGATCGAGTGATCACACGACACCCGTTGTGAATGTTGTTTACGTCGCCTTTGGACAATTTGCCTTCGTTATCCAGGCGTTTGGTTTCTTCCAGCGTGGCGCACGCGCTACGCCCAAGTGTCAGCACCGGTGTAATATTGGTGAACAGGCTGTGGTAGTCTTGCAAGCACGCGATCAAGTCCGATGTCTGTTCGGACTGAAACGGAGATTGGCAAGATGAATTCGGGTACAATGTGGGAATGGGACTCATTGCGAATTAAGAGATATCATTAAAATGACTCGTTAAAAATTCCAAAATAATGAATTGGTCTTTTTCCCAGGAACACCTTGAAGGCATCGGCAGTTTTGATACACTCGATATGCTTCATTAATCATTGACGAGATATTATTCTATGTGGGGATATACACACAATTAGGGTACAGAACCTTGAAACGGAAGGCCTAGATACTCCCGAGACAATTAAGTCCACTGTTTCCAACTCTAACTAATTGCATCATCAAGAGTGGGATCCAGACATCATGCACGCGAAACGAAACATAAACCAATCAGTGGTGATTAAGTGGTCACTGTCCGCTTCCTCTTAGCGAATAAGAAACGCATCATTCATCATCAACGCACCATCAATCCACCCATCGAGTTTCTCAACTAGCTCTTTCATTGGTCCTCGCAGTAGCTTAGCCGGTCAAGGTCACACGGAGGTGAACCTACAGCAATTCCAGCGATAACTTTACCAAGGAATTGAAATGGTGCAGTTCCTGCACGGTATTGCTAACTGATGCCTACTTTGAAACAACAAGATGCAATTGTTTGATGTTTCTACCATGTTTACCAACGCACCATTGCTTGGGAGCCGTTGAATTTCAATATGAAATTTTTTTTCGTCCTATTCTAATTAACAATTGGGAAGAACTACTCTTACAATGTGAAACGAATGTTCCATTTCAATTCGAGTCGCTATGGGACATTTACTGGTGGATATTGTTATGACAAAGCTAGAACAAGGATCATTCAACACTGCAATTCAGAAAACTCGATATGTAAATATGGTATGGTATGAAATCACAAGCCTGATCCAGGCAAAGTGCCGTACAGACGGAGACCACACGTGGGCTAAGATACTGTCAGGTTGCCCAGGCCTAGACAGATATGAGAATGCAAAAAGAACAGGAAATTGTAGTGAGACTCCAGCGTGTTGCAGCATGCAGGTCACTACCGGTGGCCAATCAATTTAGCACGGTGTTAGCCGCACAGCACAAAGTACTATATATGGATGATACGCTTCTTTTTTGGCTAAGATGAAGTTGCCGGTGACAAGGTACTCACTGATTTTAATAATACCCACAACAATATTTTGCACAAACAATTAAAAACAAACAAATGAACACAACCTACTCTGACAGAATGATGCAGCGAGATAGACTTGACAGATTCACCAATGTTGGAGAAAACGGGAATCAAGTTTTCTACAATTGATTCTGCGAAAAAATCGGACAAGAAACAAACTTGAGAAGCGAATGGAAAGAATTTCGCGATCACATTCGCGCAAACTAAAAAGATCACACGAAGAAGTACGGAAACGGTCGAATTCGGTCTGTTACTGATCCTAGCACCGCATTTATTATCTTGTTGGAGGGTGCGGCATAGGTGGGTTAGGACGCGTCCAGAATGAGTGAACTGGAGACAACTTATCGGAACAAACAATCTGATTGGGAGGGATTCGAAAGATTCACCTATGGTATGATGGTATGAAAGCACAAGCTTGATCCAGGCAAAGTGCCGCACAGTCACAGACTGCACGTGGGCAAAGATACTGTCAGGTTGCCCAGGCCGAGACAGATATGAGAATGCAAAAAGAACAGGAAATGGTATTGAGACTCCAGTCTGTTTCAGTATACAGCTCACTACCTCTGGCCAATCAATTTATCACGGTGTTAGTCGCACAGCACAAAGTACTGAGCGATCCACCTAAAAGTTGGTTGGAAAACTTACGCGATATGGGTGTAAACGGAAGGCAATGGCGCCAACGCAGTTTATTATGTGCTTATCATATTCTATGAAAAATCTCTAAATCACATGCACCGAAACTATAAAAACAATCCGCTTTTTACGCCCCTTTGCATATTCCGCATGCCAACTTTCTGTTCACGCGTCCGCTTATCTAGTGCCTTTTGTTATTTACGTTGCTTGGCTTTTTGTCTCACTCCAGAACTGTGTTTCACGCTGGTGATGATGCCAAGAGCTTACATATCTCCTTTGCAAACGGCGCAAGGTCGGCCTGCCCAAAGCAGACTGTCTTACTGTAAATCCTAAGAGAGTAGATGTTGTTTTAAAATACTACAGTTTCCATATATGTACATATGATCCAACCAACATAGGCGGTGAAGTATGCATGTATAGGACAACAGCGTTGAAGAACACTTGAGTTCAATCCATCTCAGGTTCAATTTATGGCGGATGATATGGAAATGAAAAGCATTCGATTTTCGTTCGTATACTGTGTGCCATCAGTATTTTTGTCCTGAAGGTCAGCTTGTGCTTGCGTTAGACACGAGAGTTCAAACGGGACAAGATGACAGTTGATCTGCCAATTCAAGGTTTTTAATGGTCTAAAAAGCAACAAGCTTAACAACAACCATAGGATGGTAAAAATTGAAATTTAAGTGTATAAACAATATAAAAACATAGATTAAACGTAATAATGCAATAAAAATTCGCTTGTTAATCTCAATCGTAAGCGAGAGGTTTGGTTTGTTTCTGTCAGATGATTAAGGCTGAAAAGCTTGCCATCACATCGCATGCATAGGTAAACACATTCTGTTCTCGTCCTAAAAGCGTGTTTCAGTAGTATGTATAGTATGAAAGCACAAGCCTGATCCAGGCAAAGTGCCGCACAGTTAGAGACTGCACATGGGCGATATTACTGTCAGGTTGCCCAGGCCTAGACAGATATGGGGGGAAATAGAGATAAACATGGTAGTGAGACTCCAGCGTGTTTCAGCATGCAGCTCACTACCCGTGGCCAATCAATTTAGCACGATGTTAGCGCACAGCACAGAAGTACTGCAAGATTGCACATCCATGCAAACTTAGACTGTTTATACGCGTTTGTTGTTGGCTTCATACGGTGGATGTTGAGCATGGCTTTTAGTCAACAACAAGCAGGCGAGGAAAACCAGGTTAAATTCGAGAACCCGAACGTGAGTTGCACTCAGGTTTGGATTGCTTACGTTACGGTGATTGACAGCAAGTCAATCGAGCGCTCGTCAAAGTGCAAGTAGCGGGAAAGGCGAAAGCAGCCTACACGAAAGGGCGATCAGAGTGAATTCACAAGACACGTCTCGTAAGTATAATACACACACACACAAAACGGCGTCAGAAACTTGATAAGAAATCAATATAGCGTTGCCTTTTGCTGACAGCATTAGCAACCAAATTGAGCGGTAAATCTAGCTACACAACAACCGAAAATTGTGCAGGTTCAAATTTCAGGCCTATCAGATTTTGATAAATAAAAAAATCGATAATAAATATTGCTATTCATCCTAAATGCGACTATTTTACCAAAGAAAACACTCAACAGTCTGAGATTTCATCAGTTAAAATGCCAATATTAATTGTGAGTGGTTTAACATATGATGTATGAAAGCACAAACCTGATCCAGTCAAAGTGCCGTACAGTCATAGACTGCACGTGAGTTAAGATACTGTCAGGTTGCCCAGGCCTAGACAGATATGAGGGGGAAATAGAAATAGAAGTGGTAGTGAGACTCCAGCCTGTTTCAGTATGCAGCTCACTACCTCTGGCCAATCAATTTAGCAAGGTGTTAGCCACAAAACACAGAAGTACTGTACGATTGCACATCAGCGCAGAGCAACAACAAAGCTAAGATTCCTTCACTAGGGAACGGCACGTCAAATATTTATCAAGACTCCTCTAATATATCAGACAACCGCAATTTTAAAGCTCAATGAACGAATTTTAAATGCCGCTGGTTTCGTTTCAACAGAAACTATTTGATGACAGTCAGGAGTCGAAAGTTATTTAGGAAAAAAGAAGATACACCTGAGCGGCATTCAAACTAGCATGGCTTTTGTGAACTACCACTTTACCGCGAACACTTACTGCCATGCACTTTCGTGTCAAGCGTCCGAGACATCGAGAAAAATACTTCGGACAGATTGAAAAAGGATTTGCCAGTATCTGAAAATGAAATACATGGAAACCATATCGTTGATATTTTCAATAAAAGGAGAGCGTATATGCGATTAACAAAAATGTTATGGTACTTTGAAAATCGAAGTCTACTGATCTGGGAATATCAAGTCTGCCAAAACCACGTTACGAACACAGAAATAAGTCTATGTGCATATATGGAATATCAATACCCCTTCAGAATGGCACGCACAATATTACTTCAATACACTACTTACAAACAAATAGTAGCACACGAACCGAAATAACGTTTGCAACTTACTGGCTGACATCGTTTCGTGGAAATCATTGACAGTATTGACAAACGTTTGAATGACTTTAACCAAATCAGACGCATATTTATCAAATTGATCGATCGAATCCATTCTGTTTCAAGGAAAAAAGCAAAATAAAAACAGATGAACAGAACGAAGTGATGTCACAATGAAGTGGCATGCATACATACGAAAATCTCGATGAATGAAAAACACAAATGAAGGAACGACTAAATAATTAATCGGAATACCAAGGATCACGAACAGACCGGGGAGATCATAAGGCAGGTTGGATTAGGAGAACAGCTTCATGAACACTATCACTCAATCATACATTCGGTCATCTGATGGTAGAGAATTGCTTAAAATAGGAAATCCGTAAAGCAATTACGGAAAGATCCTCAATTCGATACAAATAAGCAATACTACTAGATGTATCGTGTTTTCCCGTGAATAACTTCCATATTGCACATGTAATACAGTGTCAGATTAATTTTCCAACGGTACTGGACTGCATGAGAAATCAAGCTCAATTTCACAGCGATTTTCACATTTTCTGTTGCTTATACCTACCTAGACCCGATAATCTGACAATATGTTAGCCCACGTGCAATATCGGAGTGTGTGAACCTTTACCTCGACGCAGGCTTGTGATTTTATACTAATAATAATTGTCAGATGCACGGAGTAGCACACTAAAATACACAAACCAATCGAGAGTAAAATGTTACGTATGTATGAAAGGTATGAGATCACAAAGCTGATCGATGCAATATCGCAAAATCATGGAACCCATGCGGGTTAAGATGCTGTTGCCCAAACCTAGACAGATAGGAGAAAGGAAAATGGGAATAGCATTGAGACTCCAGTTCACTGCCGGTTGCAAATCAACTTAGCACGGTGTTACGTGTCTAGGCCTGGGCAACCTGACAGTATCGTAGCCCACGTGCAGTCTCTGATTGTATGGCACTTTGCCTGGATCAAGCTTGTGCTTGCATATCATACTATCATACCGTTACGTGAAAAGGCAGGAATATATGAAATTTCAAATAGAACGGTTTTGTGAATGGAGAATATCCAATGTAATCACGAAAATATACCACTATCATATAAGACAGATTATTCAACAGAACAACGTGAGCATGAAAAGGCAAAGAAGACACTAGCACTAACACGGCATCTTCCGGTACAGGACCGTCTGTCGATTTAACAGTGAAGAAGAACCGAATAGATTGAAGCTGATCATTTTCGGCCTCTCGTTTGTATTGCTTCCAACTCTGAGAAATGGACAAGCGAAATAAAAGGAGAAATATGGTATACGAGGAAAACTGCAAGGCAAAAAATGAAACCATGCAAACCAAAGATAAAATGCTAGATAGTGCGTACATGCTAATACAGAGTAAGCATTCAGTGATCAATAACCGCAAAACAGACTGCTCGGGGTGATATATTTATGGAAAAATCGAGGTTTGTCAACGAATGATTTATCGGTTGCGACTCAAGTAGGTTTTCGGAAACAAAGCTGGTCTTTTTCATTACGAGAATGGCTTAAAATGCAATTTAGCGTGATCTGATGTGCTTCGAGCAATTGGAGCGACTTATCCAGAAAGGGAAACTAGACTATCGGTGGCGAGAAAGGAAGGTGAAACACTCGAATGTCTAACAGACTAACCGAAAAAGATTTCAAAATAAAAACAAAAAGCGTCGAGCCGCTCAAAAGTTTATAAACCGCGTTGTGTCCCAAACATGAAAACTTCCTTGGTCACGTAGACCCAGTGATACTGCCGTAGACACTGGGATTCTTTTCTGAAGAAACGACGTAAGTGTTGCGACGTCCATAAGCGAAAGGACACATTAGTTCTTAGCACGCTTGGAATAACGTTTAAATTCATGTATAAGAAACGATATGCTTCAAGGATGCTTACGTACGAGATGACATACTATGGATAACGAAAAAAATTAAAGTGCTGCAAGTGGATATCCAACATACCTTTTCATCCACACTAGATAGAAATCGTCTAAAAGTCGGCAACCTGGAAACCACAGGATGAATACAACACCAATTCAGCCAACGCTGAAGCCCAGGATGTCGTATGGCCAAGAGTTCTTCTTCAGAAAGAGCTGAAATGTAAATAAAATTGAGAAAAAATGAAGTCGCATTTGGCAAGCAACAAACTCATACGCGAATAAAACAATCACCAGAAGAACTCAAACTTCAAGATATTGAATCGCATACAGAGAGAACCATTGTTGGCGTACACGTTTATCGAAGCCACACTTAATACCGGAAGTATAATGCGTTAGAACAGAACAGACTGAAAATGAAAACAGCCATGGAAGGGGCACGTAACGAAACCGTTTGATAACCCAACACCAAAGAGATGAAAAATTCGTAGTGTCGTCAGAATAACTGTATTAGTCTAGGAATGGTTGAACGAAACCTAACTGAGATGAGATAGAAACTTAGAGTGGGAATGACAAATTGCTTGAAACAAAAATTAAAATAGCTGCATGTCAAAAGTTATAATGGAAGAATGATAGTGGATCACAAAACTTTGTTCGCTTAGCATAGGTTCTTATTGAACGCCTGGTAACTGTGTCAGTTCAGGTGCATATCCGACACAAGGTCGAATTGCATAGCAAGAGCGCGTGCTGCTAAATAGCTCGCAAACAAGAAACGCAACTACACAGACCGGGTCCAAACTGTACATGCAATGTTTTATACGACATCAAACACCTTGTCGTTACTGCGCAGGTTGTTGTTGTTGTTGGCCTCCTTCGGTCGATGTAGTCCATGGATGTACATCATAATCGCATGAATTTTCATGTTCCACTGCGCAGGTAACACCGTGCTAAATTGGTTTGATACCGGTATTCAGATGTATGGGAAAAAAGCTGGAGTCTCACTGCCATTTTATTTCACATATGTCCAGGCCTGGGCAACCCGATACTATATTAGCCCAAGTATATTAGTCTATGGGTGGATGGCAGTTTGCATGGATCCAGGCTTGTAATTTCATTCATACAGTGTCATTTTCAGTTCACAAGCGAACTTGAATGTTACTGCTATGCTATATTGAATATATTGGTGCGAGACCACATATCCAATTCGTCTCGATAGTTACGCTTGATACGATAAGGACGTCTGTGTAGTCGGTGCTGATCCGTAGGGAGAGAGCGACCGTACACAAGTGAGAGTGGCTATAAATGGACCTTTGAGTCATCAATGAAGTTAGTTGCGATCAGATATCACAGGTGTTAATTACGCTTCAGGACATGCCCGAGATCGTGTTCAGTGGCAGTCTTGCACGAAACATCTTCTTGGTGTTTGCTTAACCTTGTATGCTGTCAAGTGAACTGGCGAGGAAAGCTTGCTAGGAGGCATGCCAGTGAAGGTCATAAGGAAGCTGTCGCGCTGATGTCGTTCCAACCCGCCCACAAAACTTGATTGAATAAATATTCCTTTTGAGGTTTAGCCACCTCATCTTAGTTTGTTTGTGTTCACTCCTCAATGGAATCCATAGCTGTTTAAATCTCACCCATCCTCAGCTCTTGGCTGCTGAACGCAGATCACGTCGCCGGCCCAACGACCGAGTTCTACCTATCGTTGCAAGCGCTGCGGGAGAGATTGTTCCTCCTAAATCGAACTGTTTAGTCATTCGAAAAGCTGTGAAACATGAAAATTCATGCGGCTGTGATGTACATGCATGGTCGACATCGATCGAAGGAGGCAAACAACAACAACAACATAGAAGTTAAGTATTCGGTATATGCATCTATGAAATCATACGCCTGATCCAGATAAAGTGCCACACGGTCATAAACTGTACTGTCAGGTTGTCCCAGACAGATATGAGAACGAAAATGAAAATAGAAATGACAGTGAGACTCCAGCGTGTTTGTACGCATGCAGCTCACTACCGGTGGCAAATCAAATTAGTTCGGTACATGCTACCAGTCCCTGATGATGATTGAAGCCAGTCTATCTTCAACGAGCTTGGAGCAAGGTCAAGTGCCGCATGCCATGCTTCCCGAGCCTAGACCAATATATCAGAGTTTATAGGCAATGCCGATATACAATAACCTACACAGACTGTTTCAGTCGTGCCAACCTTATATCGCGTACAGTGTATCATTTGACGCTCCAAATATTGTGTAGTAAATCCGTAACGCAAAAAACACAGCATCTCACTCAACCGAGGCGCCTCACACAAGAAAATGATCATGATTGTAAACGATTTTATACGTTGAAGCATCATTACAGTTTTCGCTGGAGGAATCATGATTGCATGCGGAATGGGATTCTGCCAAGTTGGTCAAGGTTATTTGAAGGCGGCAATCACAGTTCCGAACCACAAACGTTTGACTAACACGCAAGATACACAAGACTAGGTCGCAACCAATTTCTTTTGAACAAGAACCACCTCGTCCGATATAAACACCTCTGCTAATAAGCGAAAAGCACCATCCAGATTAACTTAAGCGGGTCTCGGAGGCACACGAAACATCCCATTTTACCCAGGTCTAATCTCATCATACACATCAATATAGACCGAGTGCAATTTATAATAATAATTATTAAAAACATGATAAGTAAGCAAGGTTATACTTGAATGCCACTGTTGCATAGGGTTTGTACAACGAACCACGATGTTCAAACACAGAATCACATAGTGATTCGTGGCCAAGCACCCAAGGCGCTTATGGATGACCAAAGTGATGTGTTGCTCACACACCCCGAACCTTGCTTACCACTTATCCACTGTTTCAAGGCTCACTGAACCTAATCTAACCGTCTCCACCTGATGAGGGCAAACAGCCAGAAACCGGTAGTGGAGTGTAATTTCGGGGGATGTGAGCAACACATCACTATGACAAGTAAGCACTTTCGCAAATGGACACGTAGGACTCAAACTCACATCCGATCGGTCAAAACAGTGGATAGTGGACTAACAGAATTTAGCAAATCTCCGCGAAACACATAGACCGACTTAAATGGAAAATCACTTTCAAACAACTATAGGCAAATCAATTCCCCACACATCATGCCGTTTTCCCGAACGATGATTGAGCGACTGCAAATGTCTTGAATTAAACTCAACTTTATCAAGTGACCTCCTCATAGAAGAGAATCCGATCAACCCGAAACACATGGAAAAATAGAAACACCGGTGGCAGAAATGAAACACCATGAATCAGAGAGAATACAAGATAGAACGAGTAATGTAAAGAAAGTGCCGAAGTACTAAAGACAATTAGAAAAAAATTGACGCGAACCCGAATGACCACCGATATGCCGGAAGAGAAAAGATTCAAACCGAAAGACAACTCACGACAACGATCGTTGAAGAGGAAACACATCCAAGATCGGAAATTAGTCACTAAACATGAAACCTGATAGCCAGTTGTGTAAACACATTATTACATCTAGCTACTTTGTAAAAAAAACAAGCAGTGTACAATGGATGCTGCAAGCAGAGTGTACTTCATTTTCGTATTTCAGAGGATTTGCTCAATACAATATAAATCGGAAAGTTGACTAGGGTCTTGGACGCTCTTACGGCTCAATGGCGTTCGCAAAGGACACACGCAAGCGGTCGATGATGAGCCTACGTAGGGGGACCAACTAACTGTTTCCCACTTGCTTGGAAAACATACCATTATTGTGTGAAGATGGGTAGCGCTCTTAGCGGGTATCATTCAAGTTCTAGATACTGCATATCGCGTCATGGGAAATATCGGATGTATAGTTAAGTAGAGCCTTGTGAAAACCTAAATAACAAGTTGATGAGATATAAATCTTGGCTCGGTATCGACCGAAGAAGGCCAAGAGCAACAACGAAAAATCAATTATTTACACAAACAAATAATCAGAGGAACAGGATCGAAAATATTGTTGGCTTTGGACACATTGTTTAGTACGTCAGTAGCGACCTGGGTGAAGTTGTAGTGCAGGTATAAATCAGTTATAAGTATGCCAATAATCTATTCCGTACAGGGAAGCTAATCTCGTAAATGCGATAAACGATCCTTTTCTCAGGAGTTCGTTTACAATCACTCATTTATGCGCTGCTTAAGCACTGATTCCAAAGATGCCACTGGCCATGAGCATAAACTACCATTACCAAAGAAGCTCAAGTTTAACTGCTGACCGGCATGATCCGATTGAAAGGCTTTTACTGATAGAGCAAAAGCAAAGCTGAGGCTTACATAAAGACACCGGCGTGCCTCAAGGTTTAATGTGTGAGCTTGAAATGCTGCTCCCAGAGCTACAATCCGTCGTTCAATTTCGCTGTGGGTAAGCGATGGCGTGCATGATGTGGAACGTGTGAGTGAATGACCTTGACCGCTCACGCAAATTCCAAAGGGTTTTATATACGCTATGATCGATCCGGATTGTGCGTTTGCTTTAGCGTAAGCAACACATGTTAGACCGCGTACTAACGACTTTGGTGTGAGGATTAATATGTTGAAAGAGACACCATGCACGGAAGCACAAACCTGGAGTCAGGTAAAGTGCTACACAGTCCAAAATATTGTCATGTTACATAGACGACTCTCGGCTGATATTGACTACTGATGAACATGGCAAGCGCTCGAAGATGACATACCACACATCGCAAAAAGTTCGTTTCGGGAGTAAAAATCTCTAACAGCAATCCTCCCCCTCCGGTAACAAGTACCGAGTGCTTAACTGCCATACAACCATGACATAGTGAAATCGAGGCGTAGGCACATCATCCTCGAGGTATAGGCACCTCATCCCAGTTTTGGTTTGTGCTTACTCTTCTAGAGAATCCGTAGCTATTTAAGTCTCACCCATCCCCATCTTTTAGGATTTTACTTTTTCACGGTTGTGTGGCAGCTAAGCACTCGGTACATCTTATGGTGTAATGGTGTCAATGATGATGATGGCATAGTGAAAATGCTGAACCAATAGACGATTAGGCACAGACACACTGGGATGAGATGCCTACACCTGGAATCAAACCTGCATTCAAACAAGTAGGGCGACATCAGCAGGACAGCTTCCACTGTCACGCGACACGTATTACTGCTCAATCGGAGCAATTTGCGTGGTGTCTGCGAGACAGATCAATTGCGCCACAGACCCTACGCAGATGTAAAACGCGCACTTGTCCTACTCAGACAGCATCACCTACACTGGATGGGTTGAGACTACAGAAGGAAAAGTGACCATAAACCAAATTGTCTTCTACACGGATAGCTGAAATCAGCAAGCGACCGTTGGATCAACCCGATATATGTACGGTATAGAGATTATACTAACCGGAATATCAACAGAAACAGAGCTAAATCGAATCCGACCATATTGGAAAGTCTAAGAGTAGATTGAACAGGAAGCAAAATGACTACTGTTGTTGGCTCATGACAAATCAATGAATGTGGCGGTTATGGCGAGATGCACATATTGTGTACACAAACAAAGTGCAGTTGGATTATGCACGTGTATGGTGCTTTCGCACGGATAAAAACAACAGCCAGATAACGTTCAATGCGCGACAGTCAAGCTAAAGCGCACAATTAAAGCACCACTTAAAAGTGCTGAAAAACAGAGGGCCGAAAGATTATCGATCGTCAGATGTACATAGATGAGATTGAGAAATTGCAAATACTTGCACAATGAACTGAAAGGTGAAACTAGTGCACACAAATTTTTACGTGAAACGCGAGAAAGTGAACCGGATAAAAATTACGATAGAATCATAATCAAATGCTCAGGTGACTGAAGGGTGACGATGAACAAGATAGAAGATACAAACCCATTGAGATTATCATAAGTACAAAGCAAAACGACCATGCTAATGGTGCATTTAACTAGAATGTTTTAAGATACATCGAGACAATTTTCACCAAACGCTGGTCAGCCACGGAAAGAGGCGAAACAGGAGGGTGCGGCTGGTCTCTGCTCGATGTCGAGCATACGTTGTTTGGCTATACGAAGGTGACCACTTCATTTAAAACATTCACAGTTTGGGTTCGGAACTACCCTACTGGTTATCATGGTCTGTCTAATGTTCACGCCACACCGTGCTAAATTGATTGGCCACCGGTAGTGAGCTGCATACTGAAACAGACTGGAGTCTAACTACCATTTCCTGTTCTATTTTCTTTCTCATATCTGTCTAGGCCTGGGCAACCTGACAGTGTCTTAGCCCACGTGCAGTCTCTGACTGTGTGGCACTTTGCCTGGATCAGGCTTGTGCTTTCAGACCATCACCCAAAGCCAACATTAGCACACACTGATATAAAGCTCGAAGTGACAGCTTTATAGTTACTCACCAATTTGGTTAGCCAAAGGTGAATCCCCTCCCCACTAAGGGTTGGCAGAAAAAGCTTCCACATCTCGTTTACGGATATGGTTGTAGTGCAGACAGCCGAGAGATCAACTTAGAGGTCTCCGTAGAGATGTTTCGAAATAAGACCGTTCTAAATCATACAGACTGGACTCCATTTGTGACGCTACGCTGGATATAAATCATTGCTAGCAGTTACCTTTCTGGTACTGTAATACGCAGCACAATGTAGGCGTACAATAATTCGAGGCACGTGCAACGACAAAACACACGAAATCAAAATGTAAACTGTCCTATTTAAACCCTTTACAATCACTATCATCGGCTCGTGTGCGAAACACGTTTTCCGATTAAGAAGGCGCGAGTGAATCACTAGAAACCAGCGTCAGTTACGAATGGATGATAACTGGAAAAGACTTTGCCATGAATATCAGCATGAACAACACCAAGACTATTGGCGGCGTTTTGAGGCGAGTAAACTGTCACTATGAACCAAGCAGCTTCTAGGCCTGGGCAACCTGACAGTATCTCAGCCCACGTGCTGTCTCTGACTGTGCGGCACTTTGCCCGGATCAGGCTTGTGCTTTCACACACACATACAAGCAGCTTCTCATCTAGTTTGGCTAAAGTACGACGGATAATCTAGTTCGACACCGAGATGAAAAAAAAACGATTGACAAGGAATCGCTCTACTTAAATTCCAATGGTTGAAGAAAGCGGAATCTATGCATGAAGTGAAAAACAAGGTGGTATTGCTAAATTACTTCAAACCGCCACCGGTGCAGCATCGCACCGAATGTGAGACAGTCAGAGACTGCACATGGGCTAGGATACTGTCAGGTTGCCCAGGCCTAGACAGATATGAGGGGGGAAATAGAAATGGTAGTGAGACTCTAGCCTGTTTCAGCATTCAGCTCAATACCTCTGGCCAATCAATTTAGCACGATGTTAGCCACACAGCACAGAAATGCTGCACGATTGCACATCCGTGTATACAGTAGGAAAATATCACCCATTGGTATGGTCTGAAAGCACAAGCCTGATCCAGGCAAAGTGCCGCACAGTCAGACTGCACGTGGGCTGAGATACTGTCAGGTTGCCCAGGCCATTGGAGCGAAGTGATGTGTTGCTCACCCCCCCCCCGAAATTACACTCCACTACCGGTTTCTAGCTGTTTGCCGTCATCAGGTGGAGACAGTAAGATTAGGATCAGTGAGCATTTAAACAGTGGATAAGTAGTAGACAAAGTTATACTTGAATGTCACTGTTGCATAATCACAGTGTGTTCTAACAGGTGAATTATTACACGTGGCAACCAATTTAACAGGGCAGTACCTGCATGGTAGAGAAGTGCTGCACAGTTGCACACATTTGTGCAACCGAGTGGCAGTGCTGGTAGGTGAACAAAGGTAGTAAAGTTATCCGGAAAACAGTTTACATTGTTCGACACGATCTAAGTTGGTGTTTGCCACGGCAGAAAAAAATCACCACAGTCAAATAAAGGTAGATACAGCGATAAAAAGACAACAAAGAATGTGACGTGCGATGATCGATCATCTATGTATGTTTGAAATCACAAGACTGATCTAAGCAAGGCATCGCACAGTTAGATACTGCAGGTGGGCCGGGCAGGGCCTAGACAGATATAAGAAAGGGAATCATCATCATCATCATCAAAGACAGCATTACACCGGTAGCACGTACCGAATGCTCAACTGCCATACAATCATGAAAAAGTAACCTAGGTCACCTCTGGCGTCAGAAAGGACTGTCTCTGCTACTCAAGGGTAGAGTCTATAAAGCGACAGTTCGGGCTGTGTTACTGTATGGGTGCGAAACCTGGACCTTACGTAAAGAACACATTCAGCGTCTCTAACTATTTGACAACCGGTGTCTCCGCATCATTCTAGGAGTTAGCCGTTACAATCGCATACGCACCGATGCTCTCCGAAATAAGTTGTTCGGTAGTAATGTTGATATAGAGAATCAGATCAACCTGCATAGGTTACGCTGGTTGGGTCACGTTTTACGGATGCCGGACCACCGACTTCCGAAACGGATTCTTTTTGCGACGCCACATCCTGATTGGCGTAAATCTCGGTGTGGCCAAACCGTCACATGGCATAGGCAGTTAAAAACCCTTAATAGTAACCTTTCCAAAGTAGGCACAGCGCGTCTTCCAGGCTGGTGTCCCCGCGAATCAGATATCGCAGTGGTTAGTTACGCTCAGGATGATGTACCGAAAACAGAATGTTCAATGGCCGTTCTTGCACTAAGCATCTTTCTTGGCAAGTGTTTGCCTTCAACCTGTGTATCGTGTCAAGCGGAGTGACGAGAAAAGCTTGTATGATGCATGACAGGGAAAGCTGACAAGGAAGCTGCCGCTGCTGATGTCGCTCTACTTTCCAACGAACTTGTTGCATGTGATATGTTTCCATTCGAGTGTAAGCCACCTTCTCCCATAGTTGTTTGTGCTTAATCTTCTATAGAATCCGCTAGCCAATTTAAGTCCAACCTTCCCCATCTTTTAGGATTACTTTTTCATGTGCATGGCCAGTTCAGCATTCGGGACGTGCTACCGGGATGTATTTGTGTCTCTGATGAAGCAAATGGACAAGTACAGTTTGAGGCAACATATAGGTGAATGCCTCTTAAGGTATTTCAGTAGCGAAAATCCCTTTCACATATTTGAGCACATCGGGTTCATCATGATATGCCGGCGTGGCTACCTAAGAATTTATTTCAACCAATTTGAGCCGATCAAATTACCCGTCACCGAAAACATAAAAAGTATTGAGAGCTATGTTTTCTATACCGTCAGGAGGAATATCTAGAATCTTCAATAACTCAGGTATAATAATAACGTATAAGATAATCATCACAAGGATAAGACACTTTGAAAGTTTTTCTACGAAAGGTTTCTACAAAATCGTAAGCAGCATTTGCCATGAGTGTTCTTATTGGCAAAACATTCAATGAACATTTTTACCAACAGAAACG
>JACCGJ010017847.1:0-131196 GCA_013407085.1 Atriophallophorus winterbourni
ATATATATATATATATATATAATTGCTGACGAATTGTAATAAAGTGCACGTGCATACATACATTACAATTCCCGATTGAAGTCTTGTTATATCTTTCAATTTTCAGATGTTGCCACTTGTTAGTTCTACCCGTTCCGCCTGGCAAGAGCTAGGATTTACGGATTTCCAGGTAAAGATTCGGCATTCTAATTTCATTTGAACTCAGAAGTCGCTAGAAACAACTATTACAGACTTAGTTGCTAATCGTGAAAAGGGGGAAGCAAATCGGTCTGCTCTTGTACAACAAACGCGTGAATTTTTCAAATCTGCTTCCGAAGTACATCTTGATTACATTCTCTTATACGCTGCAGGAAACGAAAAAAGAGGTCAATGCAATTTTGCGGCGTTTTCAGGTTGAGATTGATGCTTCCAGAAAACGTTGTCATTTTGCCGAGGATTCATATATATCCTTGTATAAGAAACTTGCCGATCTTCCTGGTAAGAAAAATCTCGTAATTTTATCATCAGATCCCTGTCTTGCTTTATCCGAAGCTGAATGTCTTCAAGAGAAAGCAAATAAATTAGCAGATGTCAAGTGTGAAAATCGTAAACTGAAACAGTCGTTAGAACAGATGAAGTCTGAACTGATTTCACTGAAGCGCTATGGTAGATATACGATCACCTAATGATTTTTTCCAGAAAGTGAATACTCAAAGTTGCAAAAACAGCTGAACGATACATCCAGTAATTTTGATCTCCGAATTCAGGAAGCGACTTCTCAATTAATTGAAAATCACAATACGCTTATGATGCAAAAAGAACAGGAATTACTGGCTTTGCGAACCGAATTTGACGAAAAATCTCGTGTATGGGAAGAGAAAACATTGAATCTGTCTAAATGTTAGTGCCACGTTGTTAGCGTCACAGCCTATCCTCTATCCCTGTAATCGCATTACATTTATCTAATTCCGTATCCAAGATTTTGTACAAACTCATTTTCCCCAATGACTGCATCATCATCATCAAGCACAGATCTATAGCCAGGCTATAGCCAATCAACATGACTCAAGACTATCAGGTAAGCAAACGCATAAAAAGTAATTAGGCGAGCTAACTGTCCTAATACTGATTAAAGTTTTACTGCATGCTATTTTGTGTGATTGTTTTGCTTTTCTATATAACTATGATGCAGTGATATAGAATACAAAATATGACACATAATGAAATACATAGGTACCAATGCCTGAGACACATCGCGGGATGCTCCAAACAACAATTAGGCGAACTTTTTCTCCCCCCCTTAGCTAAACGAATATGTCCCACAACCTGACACTACGGTAAGCCTCCTTTTTATTGACGGTTCACTCAGTTGTTTCTCTCAGCATCCACCGGGTTCTGCGAGTAAAATACGGTATTGCAAGCGATGATGACGCATTTTTAAACTTGTCCCAATCATGGCAAATAAGCTAGCATCAGTATTTCTTTCAGCCCTTAGCCTCTTGGCCCAACACCAGTTTTCGGACATTTATATTAGCAACCAAATGTTGACAACGAATGGGATCCATTTTCGCAAGCAACTGGTGTCAAAAATAGATAGCCGGCGAACTTCTCCCGCCGTTGTACCATGTGTCACAACCAAAGCAAATAGAGGCACACGCGACTGCGTTATACTTTGGTATTGATCAAACCATCGTGTTATGGTTCTAATTAATCAAAGTTAGCTAGTGCTACATCCGCGTTATCTTAACGTTATGAGATCTCATCCTTAACGCAACCGCATGCAACTCCCGGGGTGCATGAAATTATCAACCAGATTAACATTCGCAGTATTCAGATTCGAGAGACTCGCTCTAGTCTGGGGAAGTGTTCTACACTTTTTAAGTTCATCTGCTGATTTTACCAAGTTGATAAACTCCTGTTTCGCCAGCTCAGGTTGCACTTTGCCATTCATTTGTGAATTGCTTTTGAACTGAGCTAGAAATACCCTGCGAACTTGATATTCATCGAAAATGTGTTGCTTGCAAAAACTCACTGCAGCTTACTTACCATCCTTTATAAATCTCTATGAGCGTGAGCAAGCTGATAGTCTATAACTGTACGGCACTACGCGACTCCATGCTGCTGATATCATTGACACTCCACTTGTTCGACATCGACGCTGAAGTGATATCGCCAAGTCCCTAGCAGGGCAAACCCAAGTGTTTAAAATGATTAAAGCACCAGCGATACTTACGCCCGTTGAAATTACACCATGCGTCCCCAACTTATATTTGTATTGCGATTGTCACTTATTTCTCACGATAGGTTCTACGTCAACAGGATGACAGTTGTCTACGAATACTTGAAAAAATCGAAGTATCGGTATTCATATATTGTTGTTCATATCTTCGTATCTGTAACCTAATCGCTAGGGTCCTGAAACGAAACGTCTAGCCGTATTTATAAAGAGACATAATCGCCATTCGCGTTTCTGCCCAATTCTACCCTAATCTATTATTCCTTTAAACCCAACCAACTGGCAACATCAAGTTTATTGTCTCACAAGCGTTAAATTTTAATTCATCCCTCATCAAACATGTTTGCTTGTTATTATTCGCAGCGCTCGAGGCCACACAATCAGAACTTTTCAAGTTGCGCCTGCAAGTAGATAAGTCAGAACTTGGCAGATCTTCCGAGTTGGAAATCTTGTTGGGGGATTTAGAAAAGGCACATGCTGTGAGTAATATTCTTTTCACCAATTACAATCGAACGACTCAACGCTTTAATCCACATTCTGTGTTTAGAAAATTAAAGATCTCGAAGCTCGCTTAGACGCTTCAATGAACGAGGCCGTCGATACTGGTTTATCCTCCGACCAGGTCTCACTGCTACAATCTCGTTTAGAGGAACTTGAAGCTGAAGCTGGCCACAAGGATGACGAGGTATGCATTTTACTGTTTTCATCTGATTTTAAAGACGATTCAATATACTCATTCCCGTCGTTGTTACCAAACATTTTATGGTGGTATGGCATGGTATGAAAACACAAGGCTGATCCAGGCAAAGTGCCGCACAGTCAGATACTGCACGTGGGCGATAGTACTGTCAGGTTGCCCAGGCCTAGACAGATATGAGAAATAGAGAATAAATGGTGGTGGCGTTCATCTACTATTCATTTTCTGTTTCGCTGAATTCCGCATTGCGGCCGTCATGGTCCATGAATCCGACGCATGTGAGCGTTGCTTAGAATGGTTCACCGTTTTAGTCTGTTTTCTAGATTCTGCCTCACCTTTTATTTTGTGCGGCCGGCTTCGTCGATGTCTGGAACTACACTAGCTTACATGCGGCGGATCGGAGATGAAATCGTTGTAGATTGTTATCTATTCACCTTTCAACATCCGAACGCTGTAGATGGTAAGCAATCCGATGGCACCCACCTCCTTTTCACAGTGGACAACGAAAACTGCACTCGACCGCCTTGACCCCGACGCCAATTACAAGTGTGTTTATGTTGGATAAAGATTTTTGTGAGCGCTGGTCCTTTCGTACTGAGGACGTGGCCAAACCTTTGCAGTCTTTCCCTTTCGAAGTAAATGGAAATCGAAAGCATTCCATACATCGGTTCTTCATGGCAACATTATTTAGTCACTCAATATCAATAGGATATTTGATCTTACATCTTGTGCCATGGAGTATCTGATCACGCATCTGTCATCGCTAAGCTTTCGAACCCATTTGGTGGGAATATTTGAAAGTTGAACGTGACTAGGCTTATTATTTTTCGTCCTCAGGAAGCACCATGTTTATTGGAAATCCCATCTTCTCAACATTCGTAAAGAAAATATCCATAAGCAATGGACTGGAAAGCAATCTTGGAACCAGCCACTCGGAATAGTTTTGGTTTGACTTTGTATGCAGTCACACACTGGGTTTCGTTCCAAACATGGCATGATTACCGGTTATTCGCTGTTACATGTACACATGATGGGCCGCGTAGACAGGGAATGACCGGGTATTTTAGTGGAGCTTTAATGTTTTAGGAACTGAATCAGCTCTAGCGGTACACAATTTTATTTCGATTTTTTAGAATTAACCGCTTAATGTTGTCGAATCCTAAAATGCAGGCTTTAATGTTAATTTACCGGTTGTGTCCCAACGGAGAAGAACATATCCATGTGGAACAGACGGTTTCGTGCCGAACGAGGCTCTATCGATCAAGTATCTGCGCTCCATCAGTTATTCGAGCCACCGTGCATTCCATAGAACAACTATCGGGGTGTTTCTAGACCTATAAATGATATTTGATTCGGTGAACTTGTTGCTTGAAAAAATGGAGTATCGTGATAATGTTCTTTTATGCTGAAAGCTGCTCGAGCTTGCAGACAATGGACATCCTTGTCCTTTATCTCGGATGGGCTTCAGAAAACATGTCTCATTTCTCCCTGTCGTTGAAATTTATCTGTCTAGGCCTGGGCAACCTGACAGTATCTTAGCCCACGCGCAGTCTCTAACTGTGCGGCACTTTGCATGGATCATGTTTGTGCTTTCATACCATCGTTGAAATTTGGTGCTCAACTATGTCTTAATAAAAGTTTTGGTTGGTCTGAGGGTTGTGGGATGTGAGATGAATACAAATCAAGGGCACGCGAATGATCTCGCTGGTTCGGAGATGACACTCAAATGATCCCATAGATCTCAGACTACCTGGCACATAGGCTTCATGGTATGCCAGGTGCTTTCAATGTATGTATGTATGAAATCACAAGCCTGGATGCAGGCAAAGTACCGCACGGTCATAGACTGCATGTGATCTAAAATACTGTCAGGTTTTCCTGGATTAGGCTAATGTGAGAAATAAAAATAGAAACGGCAGTGAGACTTCAGCGTGTATACGCATACAGCTTACTGCCGGTGGCAGATCGGTTTAGCGCGGTGCTTTGTACCTAACGATTGCAAACTTCTTACCCATGACCGGTCGCTGCGGGTATTATGAAATCACAAGTCTGATCCAGGCAAAGTGTCACACAGTCAGAGATTGCACGCGGACGAAGATACTATCAGGTTGCCCATGTCTAGACAGATGGGAAAAGAAAAATAGAGATGGTAGTGAGGCTCCAGCATGTTTCAGCATGTAGCTCACTGCCCGTGGCCAATCAATTTAGCATAGCTAGCCGCATAGCAGTAGTACTGCACGATTGTACATCCGTGATTGATGTATACCGGGTGACAATTGAAAAATCACTGCTGGTGTGGTTGTGGGAATGAGCTCCTATTGTATCTTTGGCACGCGTTTCATAGCATATGTCAAGCAAATTCAACTCATAGCCCGCACAAGTGGCCTCCTTATTTCTTGTGGTCCTGCTTTTAGTGACCGGATAATAGCACAAAGTGGGTCATTGGGTACATAGATCATATCAACGAGCAGTCTTAGCTCATTGAGACGACGGAAAACCCTGATTCCAAACATTGAATGCCCCATTGGTTACTGGATTCCCGGAAAGGCTTAAAAAACTGAAAAAAATCGAGCCAAGTCGCGTAGCGAATAGCTGGTAGCAGCGTCTTCTGTCTGTCAACTCCCTTAAAATTTCCACTTTGGCTTTGCAAAGACTAAAGGTGTGTATTGCAACAAATGTGAATCGATACTGGGATGAACACTCATATCGTTTTTCTAATAATGATTTTGGAAACGTCTTACACGCCCTGTTCGCTTCGAGAACTTTATTAAGCCGTTTGATCGAGCCCTCAAGCCAGCCGCAAAAAAAATTAGGCACTGCAGGATATCTCTCCCAAACCTCAATTTATGCTATGACAATCTAGAACTAATTGAAATCTCCGTTGGTGACGCAATTTTTCTCTTCAACATAACGCGCGTTATGTTTCCCTATGGTTACGAAACATGAGCGACGTTTCTATATGCTCTTAATGATGATTTTCCTCGATAAAATTAGTTCATATGGGATAATTCCAGCGCAGTCTAACGGGTGGATTTGCTGAGCGGCTAACGCATCGGCTTAACATCAAGATGGTTCCGGGGTCAAATCCGGATCAAGTCGTGGATGTGCACTGCTGATTAGCTGAAATGAGTGCGAAACTCAAATCCAGCCCTTCATTTGGTTAGACTTTCCTTTGAAATCTGAAGCTACACGGTACTGATGAGTAATCTATAAATACCTCTATGATCTACTTCTGATGATCTGACTCTAGACCAGACAATAACGAATGTTACTTTTTTGGAGCGAAGCGAAGTGCGAAGCGAATTTTCGAAGTGCCCTAACTGCCCTTCGCAATGGCGAATAGTTTCAAAGCGAATATCCGAAGTGCACTTCGAAAGAAGTTTCGCTGATGATGTCATCTAGTTTTAATGGCGAAACGTCCGCAATCAACCAAACCAGCTCGAGAACACATAATTCGTGAGCCTGACGCGAAACTCATAATTCCAACGTGCGCATTCCAAAAAGTGGTCATTTCTATTGATTTCTTCGGTTGACTCAGATCCACTCTGTGGCTATGCCAATCCGATTAGCAATGACAATCAAGTGTAACTAAGCGAAGCGAATATTCGCTTCGCTTTAAATCCCAAAGCGAAGTATTCGTTTTTGTCTGCTCTAGACAGGTGCCACAGTATGGACGGCAGTTTTGCTCACTCCCTCGCCACGAGTTACTAATAACAATGTGGTTCATTTGTGTGAGCGAGGTTGTCGGCGGAGATTTCCATGTGGAACTGTGATGCTTCTAATGGCGGAAGTTAATGCTGGCAATGTGCTCTCAGCACAAGCTAAGCAATCTTTCGCCATTATCACTTTGATAACTATTGAGACCAAGCTTTCCATCCAAGAAAGTTTCGCTTAACGTTAGACAACCGATACTGCGGATTCATGTCTCCAACTTAGACTATGATGCCACTCCTCGATGCAAATCGACCGAGTTATTGTGATTTTCCGTATAAATTACCCGTGGTAAAATCTAAGCTACAATTAGAGGGTGCATAGGCAGCAACCGCAAACATGTTGCGGGATTGATTGCGATATCGACCTTTCTTGCACGAACCTCATAGTCTGTCTGCGCAAAGGCAGCTGTAGTCTTGAATGCAGTCTAACAATGCAACCTCAATTGTGTCGCTTGATACAATTCCGACACAGTCTTGACCGAATACCGTAGCGACATTATCATCGGTCATACGTAGATGGTGTTACTCGCGTAAGTTCGAATGATTGAACTGTCATGTAATCGAGTTCGAGTTGTGCATGCGCGTTTCCCGCAAACATCGATATTGAGTGTATGTGCCCTGGTTGTCAGTTGGTTGACGCGCGCCAAAGTCAGTGCATTATAGACGCTAAGTTGAACGATATATGTCGGTTTAAGAACGCAGTGCTGACAGTAGGAACCATGGGCGTATCTGATTGATTGACAATCTGTACTTCTGTCAGGGCTACATAGTAGAGGACCCCAAAACGGAAAACGGTTATTATGACAGTTTGCATGCAGTTTGAGATCATTGAACACAGTGCGAGGAAAGGGAGATCGTGAGATAATGGAATCTGTCATTTTCCCGATTTTCATAGTTGTCTGTTGGCATGATACTACCCCGTACCCCTTTCGCTAAAAATCTCGAATCGCAAAACAGTGGGTTGAAACTGAATTTGTCGAACCTCTATCCATCGACCTTCCTCGTAGAGCGCAGTCTCAGCGCTACATGGATTGTTCGCCAAATATCTCCCTGGTTCTTTTTTCTTTTTTTGCTCACGTTTGCTGTTATTGATGTTGCTTGAGTCTTTGTTTTACTTTGCACTGTATGTAAATTTGTGTCACGCAGGCTCTTTAGCGATTATCCGTGATTATTCCGTATCAAATCGTAGTCAGTGATAGTGATACGTTTTGACGTACGTCACACTGTACTTGCATGTTGATGCTGCGCATTTTTGCCGACTATCACCTACCACCGTTTCAGCCGGGATAAATTTTTACTGCAGATAATGAAGCATTTCCAGACCACACCGCACATTCCCCCTTCCATTTTCCTTTAACTTTAACCCCGTCTTCGCAATTGGACAGTAGCTCAGTCCGTCAGTCGGTGCGACAATTTCTATAACTCCTTGATTGTGCTGTGTTACTCATATCCCACATGTGAACTCCACTACCGGTGTTTGCCCTTATGGAGGATTAGATTGTGGTTGAATGTAGACAAATTTGACTGTGATATGGTGTTCAAATACAGAATCACGGAAAGATTACGAGTCACGCGTTGCGGGAGAGTGAGAGATGGAAGCCAATATATTACCTTACTCAAATCTTTTGAACTTATACCTGAGTAAACAAAGTTATACTTGAATGCCACTGTTGCATAGGGTTCGTACAACAAACCACGATGTTCAAACACAGAATCACATAGTGATTCGTGGTCAAGCACACAAGGCGCTTATGGATGACCAAAGTTATGTGTTGCTCACATCTCCCGAGGCATCGAAATAAGTTTCGCTGATGATGTCATCTAGTTTGATGGCGAAACGTCCGCAATCAACCAAACCGGCTCGGAGAACACATAATTCGTGAGCCTGACGCGAAACTCATAATTCCAACGTGCGCATTCCAAAAAGTGGTTATTTCTATTGATTTCTTCGGTTGACTCCAATCCACTGTGTGGCTCTGCCAATCCGATTAGCAATGACAATCAAGTGTAACTTTGCCCG
Source organism: Atriophallophorus winterbourni (assembly GCA_013407085.1). Taxonomy (NCBI): domain Eukaryota; kingdom Metazoa; phylum Platyhelminthes; class Trematoda; order Plagiorchiida; family Microphallidae; genus Atriophallophorus; species Atriophallophorus winterbourni. The sequence continues at coordinate 8,646 of JACCGJ010017847.1, forward strand.
CGTGCATTGTTCTCATTATATCATCCGCGCCTTCAAGTATACTGATCCATGCTGCCCAATTATCAACTTCTGTTATACCCTTTCCTTTAACAGTGGCTAATATAATCCTCCTATTCACTTTTTGCGGTAGCTCGCATCCTACATGTCCACGGTGAAATCTTTGCGCGATGAAAGGCAAATGCTGCAGCAATCGATGCAACAACGCGTTGACGAGTTGTTGCGAGAATTGACCACCAAAGACGCACATCTGGCCGAGGCTCGTGAACAGTTAGCCGCGCAGTCCAATTACGCCCAAGTTTGTCGGGAGTTGGCGTTGTTGCGTTCGATTGAATTCCCCGAGGACGGCGATCCAACGCCGGTTCGCACCGATCCGGACGGAGAGGCAAATGCTGCGGCCAATCAGGAATCCTCACGTCAGTCCAGCATGCTAAGCCAACCGCTCGAGGAGTTGCTTCTCACGAAAAATCGCTCCTTACAAGATCAAGTTGCTAAACTGAACGCGTCGAACGAACAGTTACAAGGTAACAATTGATTTGACAGGTTTTTTCGGAACTGTTGGCTCACTCCGAGGTCAAATAAGTGTTTATATCCCAAAGTTTTTTTTGAAGGAGTCTGCTATCCCATGTGTTAGGCTCGCCAAATCGACAGACCATTTTTGTGCGGTTTAGTTTTTACTAACCATCAATGTGTCATTGTATAAGTTTCACCTATTTTGGATTCGTTTTTGATGCATCCCAGACCCTATTCTGTCAAATTATATCTCCAGAGTGTGGTATGGTATGAAAGCACAAGCCTGATCCAGAGCAAAGTGCCGCACAGTCAGAGACTGTCAGGTTGCCCAGGCCTAGACAGAGTATATGTCGATAACAGCGTGTATGGTAAATATGTCACTGTCAGTTTGCTATAAATGGTCCTGTTCGCGATCATGTTGAACAGTTCGACTACCTAGGAAGTTTCGTGGTTGCTAGGGATCGGATAAAGAATGAAATCATGTCCAGAATTGTTATGACCAGATTATCATCTTCCAGATATAAGTGACCCTGGATGAGTTGTGATTTAAGCTTGAGTTTAAAGGTAAAGATCTATTCCACTTTGGCAAGGACAGTATTGCTTCACGGGAGCTGATGTTCAACATTTGACGCAGAGAATGTTTGAAGGCGAAGGTTTTCTCACGTTCGGTGGCAGCACCATGTTTGCAACTCTGAGGTCAGGCACCGCGTCTTAGGAAGCAACAGCCATCAGCCAATGCCGTCTCCGCTGGTTGGGGCACGTCGCGCACATGGAACCCGAAAAGTTACCACGCCAAGCGCTCTAATGGTCACCTGGTACAGACTGGAAAAATGGCAGTCGTTATCTCGGAAGAGTGGCTTGACAAGCCTTACTTCTGGTCTAGCCAGCGTTGAACGGACGCGCTCGCCTGGATGGAGGTGAAAAAGAAGGTGAAAATGTATGGCTCGACACATTACCAGCACTCGACGCTAATGCACTTCACACCTCCATAATAGGCGATCCACCTAGCATGTTGTACTGGCTTATTTCTGTTTGCTGTGTTTTTTTCCTAGTGTGAAAATAACAACATGACACATACTGGTAACATCGCATCACGTTTCCCTTTCCACTTCGTCGCAGCCGATGTAACGCGTCTAGAACAGTTCGAGGCCGAGGCGAAGCTCCATGCCAAAGAGCAAGCAGAAGTCATTTCACTACTCGAATCCGACTTGTATCGGCTCCAGAGTTTGTGCGATGAGCCTCAACGTAGCAGTGGCACAATGGCCTCGTCAAGTCCAGCAGGTTCCCCCATTTCGATGCGTCAGTTTGGTTCCGAGGGGCGGATGCTGGCTGAAGCGATCGGGGACGATTCTGTCGAAAAAGGTAATTACCGACGATATTTTTTAATTTATCCAACCTTCTTTTTCCGGTCGTGTGTTCATAATCGAGTTTCATTCACAGGTGTTTTGTGATCCACCGCTGTTCTCGATTTGCTAACATGCTTCTAAGTTTGCTATGCTTAATTGTGCTCATGTTGTGGTAAATTCAGTTCCTTCCCAAGCGCTCGTTTAGACTACTCCTTAATACTAGTTTACGAATTCATTGCATCCCATATTGGTTTGATTTGCTTTCCATATTACTGCAAACCAATCATACACATTGTCTTTTTTCCATAACTATTCATTTTAGAGTGTGAAACTTTCTATTGTTGACCAACATCCATTTAGGTTGATCATTTCAGTTCGATGTCAGATGTGCAATACTTCTCTACTGTACAGATAACACCGTGATAAATTGATCTACAAATGATACTGAGGTGCACGAGTGTAAGTCGTGTGCACCGTTTCTTCTTATATCTGCCTGGGACTGCGCTACCTGACAGCATGTTTGCACACTCGCTATCTGTGGCCGTGCTGCACTTTGTCTAGATTAGGGCTCGCGATTTCATACTAGCGGGTGATATTTTCCTGTTTACCGCAAAGCTGTGAGAACCAACGTTTGTGTTGTTGAAGGTGGTTTAATTTGAAGTGATTTACCTGGAGCGTGAAGTCAAATTGCTCTTAAAATATACGGGAAGCAAATTAAAATCCCTCATGCCGTATAAGCTCACATTATCAGGGGTTGTAGTCATCATAAATAGTTCGGCTGGCTTTTTCGGCGTTACAAATGATTTGATTTGCTTTTTATAATCAGTAAATGAAATGCTCAATCGTATTTTATCAGGAACTAAATTCGGTTAACGAGAATATTTAAAAATGTAGAAATCTTTTCGTACACAATTGTGATTTTTCGGTAAAGATATTTTATTTTTATGGGAAAGATTATATGCTGCAGACTTCTTGAACTCTAATTGTAAATCAAAGTGGATCTTATCTTTTTTCAATAGATTTTGTCGTGTTCTACAAAACCATAAGGGTTCCAATCCTAAGATCTCCAATCTTTTCCTATGTGTATGCTTATCCGACCTTGAGGTAATGCATCGTGTGATAGATCGTTGGATGCCTTCTAAGGCATAACGGTCAGTCCGACTTATGTTTCTAGATAAACAGTGTCAATCAAGTTATCCCCTATGCCTTGTACAACACCTCCCAGTTCAATCAGAGAGATGGAGGATATTTTGACACCTTGTCTGGCTCCAGATTTGTGCTTCATGATGATGATGATGATGATGATGGATATCATCAGCTAGTGAGCGGTATGGAAATACACACGGCCAATCGAATGTGTTCGAAATAACAAGCGAGGTGAATCGGTTTGTACGAATTTTGCCGGTAATTTACTCGGAAGTAACAATTAGACGCAATGATCATTCTACCGTGGTCTTGAAATTCGCCCATATCAGATCAGCGCGCATGTTATTCTTTTTCCTGTGCGTCATACACGTGTTTAACCGGTCGGTGGTCTTTTGCATTATGGCGTTCGGGGCTTGACAGATTGTCTTGGTAATCGATGTTTTGACCGGAAACGCATTTCGACCCTGATTCCCGCCACGGACTCACCGTTTACCCCATAGCAACGATTCACTACGGATTTGCTGCACACATTACCATTAGATTCTTGAACCTATTTTCAACTTTGTTTCTTTCCCCAAATACAACTATTATTTGCTTTGCGATTATCTAAACCTCACCATTTAATGTACTTTACTTTTACTTTTGTGCGACTATCTCCTCCTGGAGGATGAGTCGGCTTCAATGAAGGTTCTTGGGGATTTGGGTACAAAGCGGCGTCCCCAGCACCACTCGGCGTTTGTTCGAGTCAGCTTCTCTAGCCTTTGCACAACCAAGTGCGACCTGCAAGGCAGCAGGGAGTTGCCAGAAAGGGTGGTCTACCAGACTCTGTTCCAGGTTTTTCCTCAGGGTTTTCTCCCGAAGCCTTTCCCGCGATCGGGTATCCCGCAAGGCAGCGGAGGTTGAAAATCAGGGTTTTCCTTCCCTTAAATGAAATGCCCTCCCAGGCTAACGAGCTCCATCTGCCCGTAAGCAAACTGGTTTTCAGGCGCCAGTCACTCGCCGTCGCCCCTTCTCCTGTTGGTAGAAGCAGTTCCGCCGGACTCGGGAAGTCACTCGTGCAGGCCAGAAGCTGGACTTGGTTGTCAGTCCTAGTGGCTTTGCGCTGCTGTTTGGTTTTGCACGGATGTGCAATCGTGCAGTACTTATGTGCTGCACAGCTAACGCCGTGCTAAGTTCATTTGCCACCGTTTGTGAGCTGCATGCGGCAACACGCTTTGATATTTCTTATGTATGTCTAGGCCTGGGCAACCTGACAGTATCTTAACCCACGTGCAGTCTATGAATGTGCGGCAGTTTGTCAGGACTAGGCTTGTGATTTCATGCATACATACCATTCGGTTTGAGTGGAGTATGCCTCAATTGAACAAATAATCTTTTTCCAATAATTTGTATAGCTCTTCGCCTCTCATGTATCATAAACTTTATTTCTTAGGTCTCATTCAGCACTGGCTCATCTAGCATTATTTGCATCTTACATAAAGGATGCAGTGAAATTCCTGATGCAAGCTTACTCACCCATGAGTATGATTCGCAAGCACATCTCTTCTGGCCTTCCTAGGACGAATTAAGGCGACAATATCTGTTGCGTTATCTGAATCGATTCAGCGATTCTTTTTATAAGGTTTCAGCAAGCTGGCTCATATCTCGTGCTTCCCCTGAACGTGCTGTCCCTATCAGATGGGCGGTAATTGCACGGAATCTGTCGTTTAGTGTGTGTGTGTGTGTGTGAAAAAGAGTGTGATAGAATTGATGCAAGTACGGATTTTCTGTCTCAAATCCGTTTTACGTAAGTCTCCGTTTTCGCTTTTCTTGCTAATCACATGTGCTGGCAGAATTGACATTTTCAATTTACTCCCTCAATGTATACGTAGAAATGCATTACTTATGGTGTGGCCCGCGCTTTCCTTTATTTTCCATTTAAAAATCGAAATAAAACTGTCCTATCCGAACGTACGCTTTTGTAAATTCGCCATTTGAAAGGATCGTTTCCTGACCGTGATTATTCTCACGTTCTTCTTTTCGGTCTCGTAATTCGTTAGCGCTGGTTCCGCGCGTCAATTCCTCATTGTTGCAAATCGTAGAACATCAACGGGATCGATTCCGTGCCAGGGCTGATCAACTTGAGCAGGTTGGTGCTGAATCACTCTGTGTTACCCATTAATCCCATTTTTTGTAATATTTCGAATGTTGACGTTTGCTCTCCCGAGCGACAACTTTGATTTTTCGAGGTTTGAATTCATTCGGATTAACAGTTAACTAGAGATTAATTCTCTGTGTTTGTATATGCACGGATGCATGCAAATCACAGTCGCAATCAGCTGCAAGTGGGCTAAGATACTAGGTTGCCCTGGCCTAGACAGAAATAAAAAATAATAAAACTTAAAATAGAGCTCCAGCGTGTTTCCGCGTGCAGCTAAATACCGGTGGCAAAATGAGCACGGTATACTACTGCACGATCATCCGTGCAGCATATGTGTAAGCAGCAGACTCGTGCTTTTCAAGCCGATCGAAACTTTCCTTCACACAATCCTAGCCAAAGTTTTATAACGGTTTTTTCTACTACTTATTTTGTTATCAGTAGCCTGTTTTGCCGGATACGTGCTTCGCATAACACGATCAACGCTCTTCAGTCACACTTGTGCAGTCCTAGCCGAATTAGAATAATTGTTTTCACAACTACTTATTGATTTATCAGTAGCTTATTCTATTGCTTTCGTAAAATGAAGACAGTTCTCTAATGATCAATATGAAGAGCTGTTTGCCATTTCAATGGTTTTTCAAGACAGACAATCTTGCTCGCTTCAAAAAGTATAACGTACACAGAAACGATCCCTTTCTCCAGGCGCGATATATAGACGCCTGCCATTGAAATGTGAAAGGTCTTGATATTGAACCTTCGAGTTACGAAAAACTCGACCGCTCACTTTGGATGTACTGTGTGGCGCGTTATCTGCAAGCTGGGTTAAGAGACAATACTTCTCTTGGCTGCCGAACGAACATCACGCTGACAGCCTGCTGATGCCCCACCGATTGGTGGATTGATGCCTATCGCTTAGAACTTTGAGGGAGAGTTTGTTCCTTTCGAATCGTACTGCTTCGTGATTTAAAACGCTGTGGAGTATGAGATTGCGATGCGCATGCGACGTTTATTAATGGTCGACATCGACAGAAGGGGACGGATAATAACATCAACCCGCAACGGATGCTAAAATGAAAACCGTTCCAGCATTTGGTTCAATGATATCTGTCCTCCGAACTAGTACTCGAATTTCATTCTATTTCGTCATTCTTCGTTCTTTGCTAATCTTGTTACTTTTGGCGTCGTGTTGATGTGTTGGCTCTAACGCGCAGTTACCCAAATCCAGGATCATCTTCAATCATTCAATTTCCGCATCCTACCGTTCCCTTAGATCGAGGCAACTTTACGTCAGCAACTCCTAGCGGTTCAGCGTGAAGTCGAGTCCGTTCGCACGGACAATGTGAAATTGTACGAGAAGATTCGATTTTTGCAAACCTACTCTGGTCCAGTTCACTCAACCACGGAGAGCAACACGGATTCGGACGGTTTTAAACGCGCGAATGCCGTTGCTGTACACTTGTCCTCAGACGCGTTGGTACAAAAATATTCCGACGCCTATGAGGCTCGTCTGGATCCGTTCAATCAGTTCAGTCGCACGGAGCGTGAACGATATTACCGCGAGCTTCGTCCGCATGAGAAGTTAATGCTCAAATTTGTAAGTGGTTGTTTACTGGGGGGAGGTTTCGTGCTTAACTGGTGTTTGGGATTGAATCACTCGCGACTTTTCTTTCTTGAATTACAGTTCCGTCTAGTGTCAAGCGATAAGCGCTTCCGGCTTGGCGCGTTCATTTATGCAATCTTTCTGCATATTCTCGTTTTTATCGTGCTGTATAAGGTCGCGTTGTCGCAGAAGAGTGTTAACGAAGCCGAGCAAAACTGTCTACAACGGTGAGTAGTAAACGTACGATTATTGTCCGAATTTCGAGTAGGGATTTATTGATCTCTCTCGCTAATAGTTGCTTCGAGTTTATGAGTTGGTGTATCGTTTGTCACATCTATTAAGAACCGTTCACTGGTTTGAATGACGCTGATGGTTTGTGAGCGCTCCATTTTGTTTCATCACTTGAATGTTTTGCACATACTGTTTGCCAATATATATCAGGTTGTTACAGCGGGATATTTTATGGTAAATTCAATAAGTCCTTCACCGATTATTGTAAAAACGGGCGAATAATTAACTGAAACCAATGAACAATGCGGTACAAAGACGTTTGCAAAAGAGATATGAAAGCTCTTGGTATTGACCCCGCGAGTTTGGAAGAACTTGCTCTTGACCGTTCACATCGGAGGCATTGTATACAACATCGTCTTCAAGCTGAGCACGTACAGATACAGCTCTTGTTTGCTGAATTCAGATCACGCCGCCGGCGTGCAACTGACGCCCTACAACCGAGTTCTGACTATCGTTCCAAACGCTGCGGGAGAGCTTATTCCTCCCGAATCGGACTGTTTAGTCATTCAAAATGCTGTAGAGCATGAAAATTCATGCGATTGTGATGTACATCCATGGTCGACATCGACCGAAGAAGGCCAACAGAACGGATCCTCGTAAAATCCCACTCAATCAGCGTTCACGTGGACTAAGATATTAACGTTCTGATTGGTCAATCGATTTCGCGGCGACCAAATCACTTCAAGCCTTCATCACGCCGAGCGGACGTTCTCCGTCTACTCGTGTTCCCGTGGGTGTCGTTCGTTCGAACCACTTTCATGCAATCCGCTTCCGAAAACCGAATCATTACGAGTCGCGATTGATGTCGTCTGACGTTTTCGGCGTTTCCTGCTGTTGTATTTCGCCGGAGTGTGGTGATATGCATTTCATTCGAAAGCTCGTGAACAATTCTGAGCGGTGATGCACTCCACCGTAGCATTGCTTTGGCAATTCGTTCCACGTTCACTCATAAGACTTATTCAGATCAACATGTATGCTATTTTGGTTGGTGTTAATTTTTATAACTTGAATTCAGTATGATGAACTTGAGGTCTCCTCAAACCACAAGCGATCATTCTTTTGAACAGCGTAATTCGAAAAGTTGCCGTCATTGAGTGATCTAAACGAATTGTAGTCTAAAATTTATATTGCCATTATTCCCCTTTTGCATATAATTCTCGTCCACCACTTTGATTAACTTACATCATATTAACCCTTTGTCTACGGGAATTGGATATACGTATTTGATGATATTATTGTGTTATTCTGCTTAATTATGGCATAAATAAAACACATGAATAATTTTTATGGATCAGATGCCAGACCCAGCCTGACAAGTGCACTCCGATGGTGACTGAAGGTACAGACGGGAGCTACTGAGCAATCGAATGATTGTTTGAGGTGGTAACTAGAGTTACCGTCAGTAGACAAAGGGTTAAAGGCAGCTTAAATCTAGCATGCATTAATTTGCACTGTATGGCTGCTTTTGTCGTTTAATTTACGAATGACCACCTACTGATTGTAGTCAGTAGCTAAAACGATCCAAATAACTTTTGTTAATTTTAACTTTTTCTTTTTCTTTCTAGTTACGCAGAGCATATGAGAGCGGTGCATAAACAAATTCGCCCATTGATCTAACGTTGAGCTGAAATACTGTGATACACTGTTTTTTAATGTTATTTGCAACTTTGATTTGACGGTCATACGTTTTCTCGATATTGTGTTTAAATCTTTTTCCCAAATGCACTACCCATAATTTTTTATCTTTTCAACTATTTGGCTTTCACCAGAATCATTCATGTAGAAGAAGGTTTCAGCGGCATTCGCTAACTTTAGTGTAAACGTAATTTTTTACGACTGGTCTGTTAAGCCAATAATGATCAGATCTATATCACGTTCGTGTTGGTCTGTTGCAGATGAATCTCTATCTCAAGCCGATGGTTTCACGTTGCACAATGATGTACGCCACCATACATTTCGGATTGGAAATAGTACCTTTCATTCCCGGCGTTTACAGTTACACATGTTGGTCGATCAGCACCTGGTGTCCTACCGTCCAAAGGCCATTCGTGCTCTCTGTGAAATACCGACACTGTTCCGTGTGTCTTCAATCTAAGCGGTAGAATCCCTAGTCGTTCCACAACGCAGCGTGAATTTGCATGCTCTCTTATGACTGATAAACAGACCAATAATGACATTCAGCCGGTTGCTTTCAATATCCAGCCATAGGCGAAGCAAACACTGATTCACGTCTATAGCTCTAATAATGGGATCCGGCATATTCAGTGGTTCATAAATCTCAATTTTTCATCCTAACGTTCAAGTTATCGTGTTTAGGGGCCGACGAAACCTGGACCAATAGCGGCTGAAGCTGTTTTTGGGAATGAGCAACGATGGCCTCGTCTTTGGCAAACATTTAACGGATTTGTTACCTTGGTTTGTGCATTTAATCGATTCAAATTGAATTGCTTCCCTGTATATTGCATGTGCCGAGAATCTTGAGTAACGTGTGGAATAGAATACAATCTTCTTTGATATCTATGCAAATTTTAAACGTTTCTTATAAATAAAACCTTGCCATTGAACTGAACCCTTTGTGCATAAGGGGATAGCATATACATATTTTAACAATCATTGCAAAGTGCTTGTAAATTGGAGCATTTTAAAATGACGTTGTTTGCCGGCATAGGCGAAAACCCACGTAAACTAAAAAGAGATGTTCAATGGCACAAGACTTCTCCGAAACAAGTGAAGCTGAATCAATAGATTTTATTTTGTAAAAGCTACACTGAAATGCTCTCTATCAGCCAACTTCGGTGAGTAACGGGAAGATTTTGGTATCATGCACGTCTTGTTCTACACTCTATGACTTGCTTTCAAGAATTAAAAGTGTTTATAGGTGCAGCGTCTGGAAAGATTCCGTGGTCACCCGAGCTGTTTTCTCTTTATGTAAATTATCACGATTAAGAAAGATGTCGTGAAGTTCTATTGTTGGTAAAGCGCTCAGCATTTTAACTACACGGCTAAATAGCAAGCGACCAGCTTTACCAATGGGATCTTGAAATGGTCGGCCAATTCTTCTTTGCTTTCGTGATGAGGTCCAAGCTACCAGAAATTCGATTGTCGCTAGTCGCGGTAATGTGAATATCGTGCTACAAAAGATGGCACTGCTGAATGTCCTAGGGAAGCTTCGACATGTTGGATTTCACTGTGCATTAGCTCAGCATTCTGGGTAAGATCATGGTGGGCAGAAAAGTGAAAATGTCTTTATGCACAGGGTTGTCAACACCTCTCAAGCAATATCACATCAGTTCTATCGCACGTACATTCATTCGAAACGCTAGAATAAACTGGATATCATATCGGTCGCGGTGATCTGAAGGCGTACGACTCACACGAGCTTACCAGAGAACAAATTCGAGCACAGACGATTCCTTATGAAAGAAACTGAAGGTTCACCAGATCATATTTCGCTTCACTAAATCGCCTGCCGTTTGTCCTACGTGCGAAGCTTAACATCCTGTAAAATTCTGACAAGCATTCAAATCGAAACCAATTCCAACAGACTGCCTCCGACAACCGAAATTTTCTTACAAATTGTATTTACCTTAGCGCACGGATACGCGGTGCCGCAGTTAGTGAACTGCATGCTTAAACAGGCTGGAGTCTCACTACCATTTCCTGTTCTATTTTCTTTCTCATATCTGTCTAGACCTGGGCAACCTGACAGCACAGGCTTGTGCTCTCATATCATACCATACTTGTGACAATAAGCGTCATTGTATATGTTGTTTTGCCACGGTACTCGCACGCTTCATCGCTGCGTACCTGCAATTCCCTTGAATTCAATCGGCCGATATGACATCATTATCTTTTGACGCAACCTCGAGAACTGTTCTGGATAAGCTGGTTATTTTATTCACGTGGCCTAGTAACTACTTTTTATGTAGAGTCGCTGAGAAAGCTTGTTAAGATGAATGTCTATAAACGCTGCTGCGAAGCTGCCTGGTCGATTTTTGTCTTCTGAGTCGAGTACTTGTTCGTGTGGCTTTGTTGATTGCATCCACTTATGTCTGAGCCTATTTTTATACATTCCATATTTCTCCAAGTATCTCCCTCAAACTTTATGTACAATATTTTGCCAAGTTTGTATACTACAAGCCTTGAAACTTGGTATTCTCTTTGCTCAATCTCGTTGTTCCGTATTTTTTGATTTACTCTTCAAATCTTACAACGCAGCCTGCTCAGATGTATCCGCGAGCTTTCACACCATTGACTCATCTACAACGTGGTTCGATGTTTTTCAGTCTGCGGTGCACGGTGTGTACTGACCTTACTCCGATTGGGGTCACCGGTGCACCACATCGATGAGTGTGCACCTTGCTTTCGCACAAAGCACATGCGAACCGGTAGCATTGTTTTTGTGCTTCGATGTTTTTCTCTAGCGGGTATTTAACATTTTCTGCTATCACGTATGGTTAATGTTAAACCGTTACATCTGCACTGTTTTAACGACTGTTATCGGTGTCGATCTATGGTTTGAAAAGCTTGTACCTGTACAACACCATAGGATATTTGTATAAGAAAAAAATATATTTTTATCAAGTTGAGGCTTTGGGAAGATCGACACTTCTTATAGATAGAAAAGAAATGTCATGTATTTTATCGGTATGATGGAAAAATATTCGTTTGGATAAAGATCATGTTATATAAACGGGATGTAGGATAGAATTACTAGCAATAAATATATACAATTTGTTCCTGAAAATCCTTTCATTAGATGATTGTACAACATATGATGGTAGGGAGTTCCATAAGAAACAAACGCGCACAGAATAGAAAAACTGGCGACAGTTTCGGTGAGAATGTGGAATATCAAATGACAGTGGGTGAGTACGTGTGGTACGGATTGACCGGAAGCGAAATAGATGCCTCAGAGGATGCATATTTGAGTTCATTATTTTATACATTAGTGTTAGATCAAATCGAACCCGTCGTTGATATAGACCAAAAAGAGAACCGGACCAAGTACCGAACCTTGTTCGATATATCCAGATCGCTTTGTAAGCGCGAGCTTGACGGGATTCGCATCAAAACTTTGGCATCATCTACAACGATAACAATTTTGGCTGTGACGCATTTCGGAATTTCTTTGAAGTATATCAAAAAGAGTACCGAACCTTGTGGGAAACCGCTAGTGTCTCCGATTTCCCGAGATTTCACACAATCGATACGTACAGTTGCCTTGGGATCTAGAAGGTAGCTTCTCAGCCAGCTTAGAAGGCACCCATTATTACCAACACCCTCCAGCTTGCTCAGGAGTATAGAATGGTCCACGCGATCAAACGTCTTTGTTATGTCCATCTAACACGCATGCATACAACCGCCCTCATCCACTGGCTGCGTCCATTGTCTTCAATAGTTTAGTCAAGCAAGAACGAGACTTCCGAAATCCATGTTACTCTCTGAACAACGAGTTTAGGGTTTCGAGATGACTCACAATTCTTTCCCACACAATTCGCTCCATAACTTTCGAGATCACTGGCAGGAGTGTAACGGCGGTAATTTACTGGGTCAGAACGAGTTCCACCTTTGTAGATGGGCGTTATGATTCCTCTCTTCCATTCAGTCGTTACAACACCCTCCATCAGAGCGTGATTGAATAAGTCTCAAAGTGGTTCGCACAATTGTCTGCCGCATAACTTTAGGATTGCAGGTGTGATTTCGTCAGCTCCCGGGGACTGATATTCAACCTGCGTAGGTAGTCTGCACTATTTCAGAATCGCTTATAGTCTCCGGCACAATTGGTGTTGACAATTCCGATGGTAGTAATGCATCCTTTGGGGTGAAAACTCATGAATAAAAACTGGCTTGAGCGTTAGCGATTTCCTGCACAGAATCAGTTAGGCCGTTATCCGTCGTGATCGGAAAAACACCAGGTTTCCGCTTCGTAGTGTTGTTAGCGTTTCGATAAAGCAGTTTTGGATTTCGCTGCATTCTTGCTCTCAACTGAAGCTGGTGATATTGTTTATCCTCCCGGATGAGATTTGTGACTTGATTCCACAATTCGCAACAGCTTGCTCAGGTCGATTCTGTTCTGGCGACCCTGTGAATAGCCCATGACAAATTTCGCTTTGTCAACTAATTTCTATTGGGACTGCGAATTCTTAAGTGGGGTTCGTTGCTATTATGTTTCGGGAGATATTTAGAATTTATATTTTGGAAAAACCAAGAAGAACCACGCTGCGTTGATCAAATTTATCCCCATTGTTTAAAATACCTTTTCTCTCCCACCACGGAATATCAGCATATAAGCGACATTTAGTTTGTGAACATGCACGGAGCAAGTAAGAGTTTAGAAGAACGTCTTCCATCTCTTGGCTTTTTCACTCAAGCCGAACGGAAAATCTTATTTTGACCAATTGGCAACCCAATTGCTTTCACCCGCGTTTTTCTCCTTTGTGATGAGTGGTGAACGGGAGCGTTGTTTCAGTTGTACCAAAGAAACATTGCAAACCTTATCATGCTTCGCTCCGATAAACAGAACGCATAAACACTTATGGTAGATAATCCAATCAGCTCATAAACAACTACAAGATGGCGAGGTATATGGAGTAAAACCATATAAAGTTCGTTTTGTTGTCCGCAGCGGAACAAAAAGTGGATAGCACTGAAGCGAGCAGCGTGGGTGCAGCATAAAGTCAACAATACCTCTACTTCTTGGCAACATTTCCGTATGTTACGCAACAAAGTGACTGCCTTTATTCTAGAGGATAACGAAGCGCCCCAATTGATGCTCCTGTCAAAAATGGAACGCTGTGGGAGAGCTTATTCCCCCGAATCGGACTGTTTAGTCATTCAAAATGCTGTAGAGCATGAAAATTCATGCGATTGTGATGTACATCCATGGTCGACATCGACCGAAGAAGGCCAACAGAACGGATCCTCGTAAAATCCCACTCAATCAGCGTTCACGTGGACTAAGATATTAACGTTCTGATTGGTCAATCGATTTCGCGCCGACCAAATCACTTCAAGCCTTCATCACGCCGAGCTGACGTTGTCCGTCTACCCGTGTTCCCGTGGGTGTCATTCGTTCGAACCATTTTCATGCAATCCGCTTCCGAAACCCGAATCATTACGAGTCGCGATTGATGTCGTCTGACGTTTTCGGTTTTTCTTGCTGTTCTATTTCGCCGGAGTGTGGTGATGTGCATTTCATTCGAAAGCTCGTGAACAATTCTGATTGGTGATGCACTCCACAGTAGCATTGCTTTGGCAATTCGTTCCACGTTCACTCATAAGACTTATTCAGATCAACATGTATGCTATTTTGGTTGGTGTTAATTTTTATAACTTGAATTCAGTATGATGAACTTGAGGTCTCCTCAAACCACAAGCGATCATTCTTTTGAACAGCGTAATTCGAAAAGTTGCCGTCATTGAGTGATCTAAACGAATTGTAGTCTAAAATTTATATTGCCATTATTCCCCTTTTGCATATAATTCTCGTCCACCACTTTGATTAACTTACATCATATTAGCCCTTTGTCTACGGGAATTGGATATACGTATTTGATGATATTGTTGTGTTATTCTGCTTAATTATGGCATACATAAAACACATGATTGATTTTTATGGATCAGATGCCAGACGCCGGCTGACAAGTGCACTCCGATAGTGACTGAAGGCACCGACGGGAGCTACTGAGCAATCGAATGCTTGTTTGAGGTGGTAATCAGAGTTACCGTCAGTAGACAAAGGGTTAAAGGCAGCTTAAATTTACCATGCATTAATTTGCACTGTATGGCTGCTTTTAGTCGTTTAATTTACGAATGACCACCTACTGATTGTAGTCAGTAGCTCAAACGATCCAAATAACCTTTGCTAATTTTAACTTTTTTCTTTTTTTTTCTAGTTACGCAGAGCATATGAGAGCGGTGCATAAACTAATTCGCCCATTGATCTAACTTTGAGCTGAAATACTGTGATACACTGTTTTTTAATGTTATTTGCAACTTTGATTTGACGGTCATACGTTTTCTCGATATTGTGTTTAAATCTTTTTCCCAAATGCACTACCCATAATTTTTTTATCTTTTCAACTATTTGGCTTTCACCAGAAACATTCATGTAGAAGAAGGTTTCAGCGGCATTCGCTAACTTTAGTGTAAACGTAATTTTTTACCACTGGTCTGTTAAGCCAATAATGATCGCATCTATATCACGTTCGTGTTGGTCTGTTGCAGATGAATCTCTATCTCAAGCCGATGGTTTCACGTTGCACAATGATTTACGCCACCATACATTTCGGATTGGAAATAGTAACTTTCTTTCCCGGCGTTTACAGTTACACATGTTGGTCGATCAGCACCTGGTGTCCTACCGTCCAAAGGCCATTCGTGCTCTCTGTGAAATACCGACACTGTTCCGTGTGTCTTCAATCTAAGCGGTAGAATCCCTAGTCGTTCCACAACGCAGCGTGAATTTGCATGCTCTCTTATGACTGATAAACAGACCAATAATGACATTCAGCCGGTTGCTTTCAATATCCAGCCATAGGCGAAGCAAACACTGATTCACGTATATAGCTCTAATAATGGGATCCGGCATGTTCAGTGGTTCATAAATCTCACTTTTTCCCTAACGTTTAGGCTATCGTGTTTAGGGGCCGACGAAACCTGGACCAATAGTTGCTGAAGTTGTTTTTCGGAATGATCTGTGATGTCTTTGTCTTTGACAAACAATTAGCGGGTTTATTACCTTGGTTTGTGCATTTAATCGATTCAAATTGAATTGCTTCCCTTTATGTTGCATGTACTGAGAATCTTGAGTAACGTGTGTAATAGAATTCAATCTTCTTTGATATCCATGCAAATTTTGAACGTTTTTTATAAATAAAACCTTGCAATTGAACTGAACCCTTTGTGCATAAGGGGATGACTTATACATCTTTTAACAATCATTGTAAAGTGCTTGTAAATTAGAGCATTTAAAAAGGACCATATTTGCCGACATGGGCGAAAACCCACGTAAACTAAAAAGAGATGTTCAATGGCCCAAGACTTCTCCGAAACAAGTGAAGCTGAATCTATAGATTTTATTTTGTAAAAGCTACACTGAAATGCTCTCTATCAGCCAACTTCGGTGAGTAACGGGAAGATTTTGGTATCATGCACGTCTTGTTCTACACTCGATCACTTGCTTTCAAGAATTAAAAGTGTTTATAGGTGCAGCGTCTGGAACGATTCCGTGGTCACCCGAGCTGTTTTGTCTTTATGTAAATTATCACGATTAAGAAAGATGTCGTGAAGTTCTATTGTTGGTAAAGCGCTCAGCATTTTAACTACACGGCTAAATAGCAAGCGACCAGCTTTAACAATGGGATCTTGAAATGGTCGGCCAATTCTTCTTTGCTTTCGTGATGAGGTCCAAACATTCCAAGCTACCAGAAATTCGATTGTCGCTAGTCGCGGTAATGTGAATATCGTGCTACAAAAGATGGCACTGCTGAATGTCCTAGGGAAGCTTCGACATGTTGGATTTCACTGTGCATTAGCTCAGCATTCTGGGTAAGATCATGGTGGGCAGAAAAGTGAAAATGTCTTTTTGCACAGGGTTGTCAACACCTCTCAAGCAATATCACATCAGTTCTATCGCACGTACATTCATTCGAAACGCTAGAATAAACTGGATATTATCATGTCGGTCGCGGTGATCTGAAGGCGTACGACTCACACGAGCTTACCAGAGAACAAATTCGAGCACAGACGATTCCTTATGAAAGAAACTGAAGGTTCACCAGATCATATTTCGCTTCACTAAATCGCCTGCCGTTTGTCCTACGTGCGAAGCTTAACATCCTGTAAAATTCTGACAAGCATTCAAATCGAAACCAATTCCAACAGACTGCCTCCGACAACCGAAATTTTCTTACAAATTGTATTTACCTTAGCGCACGGATACGCGGTGCCGCAGTTAGTGAACTGCATGCTTAAACAGGCTGGAGTCTCACTACCATTTCCTGTTCTATTTTCTTTCTCATATCTGTCTAGACCTGGGCAACCTGACAGCACAGGCTTGTGCTCTCATATCATACCATACTTGTGTCAATAAGCGTCATTGTATATGTTGTTTTGCCACGGTACTCGCACGCTTCATCGCTGCGTACCTGCAATTCCCTTGAATTCAATCGGCCGATATGACATCATTATCTTTTGACGCAACCTCGAGAACTGTTCTGGATAAGCTGGTTATTTTATTCACGTGGCCTAGTAACTACTTTTTATGTAGAGTCGCTGAGAAAGCTTGTTAAGATGAATGTCTATAAACGCTGCTGCGAAGCTGCCTGGTCGATTTTTGTCTTCTGAGTCGAGTACTTGTTCGTGTGGCTTTGTTGATTGCATCCACTTATGTCTGAGCCTATTTTTATACATTCCATATTTCTCCAAGTATCTCCCTCAAACTTTATGTACAATATTTTGCCAAGTTTGTATACTACAAGCCTTGAAACTTGGTATTCTCTTTGCTCAATCTCGTTGTTCCGTATTTTTTGATTTACTCTTCAAATCTTACAACGCAGCCTGCTCAGATGTATCCGCGAGCTTTCACACCATTGACTCATCTACAACGTGTTTCGATGCTTTTCAGTCTGCGGTGCACGGTGTGTACTGACCTTACTCCGATTGGGGTCACCGGTGCACCACATCGATGAGTGTGCACCTTGCTTTCGCACGAAGCACATGCGAACCGGTAGCATTGTTTTTGTGCTTCGATGTTTTTCTCTAGCGGGTATTTAACATTTTCTGCTATCACGTCTGGTTAATGTTAAACCGTTACATCTGCACTGTTTTAACGACTGTTATCGGTGTCGATCTATGGTTTGAAAATCTTGTACCTGTACAACACCATAGGATATTTGTATAAGAAAAAAATATATTTTTATAAAGTTGAGGCGTTGGGAAGATCGACACTTCTTATAGATACAAAAGAAATGTCATGTATTTTATCGGTATGATGGAGAAGTATTCGTTTGGATAAAGATCATGTTATATAAACGGGATGTAGGATGGAATTACTAGCAATAAATATATACAATTTGTTCCTGAAAATCCTTTCATAGGATGATTGTACAACATATGATGGTAGGGAGTTCCATAAGAAACAAACGCGCACAGAATAGAAGAACCGGCGACAGTTTCGGTGAGAATGTGGAATATCAAATGACAGTGGGTGAGTACGTGTGGTACGGATTGACCGGAAGCGAAATAGATGCCTCAGAGGATGCATGTTTGAGTTCATTATTTTATACATTAGTGTTAGATCAAATCGAACCCGTCGTTGATATAGACCAAAAAGAGAACCGGACCAAGTACCGAACCTTGTTCGATATATCCAGATCGCTTTGTAAGCGCGAGCTTGACGTGATTCGCATCAAAACTTTAGCATCTAATCTACAAGATGTAGATGTAGATGGCTGTGACGCTTTTCGGAAGGTCATTGACGTAGACCAAAAAGAGAACCGGACAAAGTACCTAACCTTGTGGGACACTGCTAGTGGCTCCGATTTCCCTAGATTTCACACAATCGATACGTACAGTTGCCTTGGGATCAAGAAGGTAGCTTCTCAGCCAGCTTAGAAGTCACCCGTTATTACCAACATCTTGCAGCTTGCTCAGGAGTATAGAATGGTCCACGCGATCAAACGTCTTTGTTATGTCCATCTAACACGCATGCATACAACCGCCCTCATCCACTGGCTGCGTCCACTCGTCCATTGTCTTCAATAGTTTAGTCAAGCAAGAACGAGACTTCCGAAATCCATGTTGCTCTCTGAACAACGAGTTTAGGGTTTCGAGATGACTCACAATTCTTTCCCACACAATTCGCTCCATAACTTTCGAGATCACTGGCAGGAGTGTAACGGCGGTAATTTACTGGGTCAGAACGAGTTCCACCTTTGTAGATGGGCGTTATGATTCCTCTCTTCCATTCAGTCGTTACAACACCCTCCATCAGAGTGTGATTGAATAAGTCTCAAAGTGGAAGTAGCAATGAGAATTTTCTCGAGTAGGTCCAGATTGTAAGTTTCCTGTGCAGACGGTGGGCGATATACTACTCCCAAAACACAGTCTTCGCCGTTAGCTAATCCGACTGAGCATCAGAGTGTATTTCGTAAAACGATGTCTGGATCCGTAATCTCAGGGCACAGAATGTTTTGGCTATAATACAAAGTTAATCCTCCTCTCGTTTCACGATCATGGCCAGTAGGTGACATGCCGCGTAATTCTAGCTCACTATTCGTTTGGTGCCACGGCGACGATGTCTGGTGAACATTTCAGACATTGTGCGTTGGTCTAGAGGCATTTTATAGTATTTTTCACAACACGGATGGGGTGTGGGAAAGGAGGTTAGTGAAGTGCCGAATATTGGTTAGGCCGACTCCACCGGACTATTGGACTTTGTGTTGCATCTATCTGTCCAATATGAAGTTTCGAGGCGCTTAGTCTAATTTATCGTGGCATTAGTCTGCAGCCATTTTCCCAACGAGTTATGACCGTGTTAAACATATCTTTACGCAAGAACGTTATTTTTAAGGGGACCTTATAATTCGTAGATTTGTGGAAGTGGAACGTGTCCGTCACATTTACATCATGCAAGCCAAGTACATCACTGAGGAATCTCCATTGTAGCTGATCGTGTTTGCGATTCACTTCTTTATCAGTTGCTTCATCAGCTTCTGGGACTCCCAAAAGGATTAAACTTCGATCACCCCAATATTTCGTTTGGACATGTTGTTGATCGAATCGAGCCCTTTCGTACCAGGTCACACTAGCGATCATCCGTTTAGTGGTCTCTGAGCGCTCCATACGCATGGGAAAAACGGAAGGTAAGATGTTTTCTAGATCCTTTTTAGAGTTGACCGTGATTTTAAGAACTCTTGGTTGGTCCAGATTTGATGAAATAGGTTTACTATACAGTCGTATTAATGATAGCGGTTCAACTGGCTCAAAGTCCATGCTGCTGCAAAACCTTCTCCATTCTTCTTTATCGTGCTTTAGCCTGTCCCCTAGAAAGAAGGCACTCGTTTCTTTTACGTTGGTGCAAATCACGCGTAGTCCATGGAGTGAATGTACATTGTCTGCCTGTCAATTTCGCTGGTTGCGGGACGTTTCAACTTCCTTAGATCGAATACCTCTCGTGTCCACCTTAGGAGTATTTTGCACCGTGACTTTGAGTTTTTAATCTGAAGGTTTTTGCTGAACCTTCAGCTGAGTAGGTGGCTTTGGCTCCGTAACTTTTTGCTGACAAGGGAAGCTTTGGGCCGTCAGACCTTTACCAATCGCATTTGTGAAGGTGGCGTCTTGATGAAAAGAACGCTCTTCAAGACCACCCGGCACATTTGCAACAGCTGAACCTTCGTGTTTAATAATCTGCGAAGAAGATGCTTTTATCTGACTTGTATTATTGTCAGTGGTTTCCGATATATAAAACCTGAATGGGAAAACTGAGAATTCTGAGCTCTAAGCTCAGCATCTGATCATCCAGGTTGCTTTGCTGGACACTTGTTCGAGCAGTTAAATCTGCGTTTGGTTTAGTTTTACAATTTTTTACACAAGACATGTTTTCATCACCGTATAGTGGTGCTCACATTCCCGTCACTAACACACTCCTACCGGTTTCTGGCTGTTTGCCGTCATCAAGTGGAGGCAGTAAGATCAGGTTCAGTGAGCTTTGAAACAGTGGAAAAGCTGTAAACAAAGTTAAACTTGTTTACCACCGGTAGTGGTGTGTAAGGGATGGGGATGTGAGCACCACAATACATTGATCTGTTATATGCGCCTCGAGCGCTTGGCCAGGAATCACTTCGTGATTCTGTATTTGAACATCATGTTTTCATCATTCTGGGCCGATATAGCCTCCCGGGTCACATGTGGTAACAGTTGCGACACGTGACAGATTTGACCTTACCACCCACGACTTTCTTGAAGACGACGCATGTTTCGTGAACATCAAATCGCTCACGTTAACGGGGACAAACAAAAGTACAAAGCCTAGCATAAAAATCGATAGGGTTAGGGATGCTTTTTGTGTTATTGTGCGGAGTTGGCGGAAATCGATTAATTGTGCCAATAAATCGCCACCCTCACATACCAACGTGAGCAACACATCACTTTGCTCATCCATAAGCGCCTTGAGTACTTGACCAAGAATCACATTGCGATTCTGTGTCTGACCATCGTGGTTCGTTGTACGAACAGTGGCACACAAGTATAACTTTGTTTATCGTGACCCTATTTAGCCGCGAATTTGTCAGCCTCCCGTTGAGAAAATTGGTGTGAAAATGATTTCACTTTGAGTATTTCTTCGAGCAGCTCCCGACATTGGTAAACACCGATGTGTTGATCTAACAGCAGAAACACAAAAGCGATTCAAATTAACGAACGAACTGCAGAAAATCCACGGGTGACGCACACAGAGAACGACACGTCGTATATGGATAATTCTTGTATGAGTATACTTTTCTCGGGAAAAATGTCCAAAAATACGCCAAAGCATACCTAGCATGCGGCTATCTCGGTTGTACACAGCTTCGCATTGCATGCTATTCTTAAGACTTCCACTAATCCAGACGCCGAGGTCCTTTTCAATTGTTGTCCATTCCAGTTGTTTTGATCCAAGGTTGTGTGAGAATAGGAAATCTTTGCCTATTTGCAACATTTTACACTTTCTGAATTTGAATGGAAGTTTGTTTCGCTCTGCCCAGCTGTTCAATATATTCAAATCGCTTTGTAATCACAAGCTTGACGTGATTCGCATCCATACATTGGCATCATATGCAAAGAGAACTATTTTGGCTGTGACGAATTTCGGAAGGTCGTTGATGTAGACCGAAAAGAGAATCGGATGAAGTACCGAACCTTGTGGGATACCGCAAGTGGCTTCGATTTTCCTAGACATCACACCATCGATACGTACAGTTGCCTAGAGATCGAGAAGGTAGCTTCTCAGCTAGCTATGAGGTTTGCAATGCGTTTCCGGATCACTGAAATTTATATTATGTTCATCGAAAGCCCCTATTGTTTCCATCAAACCAATGTAATCCACTTTTCAATTTAGTTTTGTTTGCTTTACCAATCTACGGCGTTCCACACGGATTGAAATAGCAGAACGAGGTGGTCGCTTCGACCAAGCGGAGGTTGATACTGAACATCTTCAACGGCCGTGGTTAAGACTAGGTCAGACAATAACGAATTTCACTTTTTTGGAGCGAAGCGAATTTTCGAAGGGCCCTAACTGCTCTTCGCAATGGCAAATAGTATCAAAGCGAATATCCGAAGTGCATTTCGCAATGGCGAAGCTTCGCAATTCGCCATAACGAATATTAGCGAATAATCTTCGCTCAACTTCGATGTCCCCCAAAAACTTCGTTTTCGACAAAAAAACTTGCTATAATTCGCTAATAATCGTTTAAATTCGCGATTCCTCGCTGAAATAAAACGAATTCCGAAATAAATTATTTTTTGACCATGAAAGAAGAAGGGAGGACTTTTTCATGAGCTTTGGCATTGGAAATATACAAAACCTTCATCACAAACGCAATTAGGCTCCTCCTCTGACTCGGTCTCTGAGACCGGGATTCTGGGCCTGGACCTGGTGCCGGACCTGGACCTGGTGCCGGACCTGGTCCGGCTGCCCCCAGTCAGAGGGGAGTAGGTCCCCGCCGTGAGCTCCTGGGTGTCGACAAACTCGACATCCTCAAGGTTAGCCTCAGGGTCATCCTGATCTTTGAGCTGCTGCTGACTCTGAATGCTGGTACCTTTGCCATTGGTGAAATCCTGGATGCGGAGCTTCATCCTCCTTATGTAGGGGAGCACTCTCTCGTAATTGTCATGAATGTAGACGAGCTCCTGGACCCTCTCGTTGTTCAGAAGGCTTCGGGTGGGCTTGGTCACGAGTCCAGCTTCCGAGAAGACCCTGTGTGATGAGGCCGAGGTAGCCGGGATGGCGTAGACCATCCTAAAAGAAAATGAGACAGGTTGAGTATTTTGTATTAGGTTCCAGGGGATCCATGGGTGCAAAAGTTGAACTATTATTTCGAAGTATAGCAATACTATATCAAAGTATAGCAATACTACATCTAGGAATAGAAAATAATATATTGAAGTATAGCGAATAATATCGAAGTATGGCGAAGTTTAGCGAGTATTATAGCGAAGTATGGCTGCCTCTTCTGGAAAAGAAAAGAAAAAAACAGTTGAGCTTCATTTCCAACAGACTATTGCAAAGTATAACGATGTTCATGCACAGTATTTAGAAGCACTAAGCAATCTACAACAAAGTATATGGCGAGTTATTGCGAAGTATAGCAAAGTTTAAACGAAGTATAGCGAAGGTTGCGTCAAACTTAGTCTAACTCAACTTTTCAGTCTCGAACTTGGCCTTCTGGTTCAGAAACTGCTTAGAAACGTCCGGATGCTTCGACATGATGTGGCCGACAATGCCTTGGGGGGTTCCCTGAGGCCGGGCAATGGACTGGCCACAATCCTCGACTTGGCAAAGAGCTCGAGCTTCTCTTTCCTTCGTACCTTTCTTCACAGCCTCCTTCTTGAATAAGTTCCAGATCGGTGATCTGGTAGGCTTGTGCCGGTAGGTAGTGTGATGTAAGTCGTCATCATCATCATCATCATCATCTGACGGCGTCGGAGACCTCTTTCTGGAGGACTTGGGGGTCCACGGGTCTTTGGACGGCAGCTTGACCTTGAGGGTCGGGCTCCTCTTGGACTTCTTGGCCGAGGCCGAGTCTTTGTCCTTGTCCGACTTGTGGTGCGTCTTCGGGGGGCTCATGATGAGACTATGATGAGACAATTAAATTTTCATCCTATTAATAGTCCTCCAACCACGCACGCAAAAGAAACAAATGCCCAGACAAGGCGGCAAGCACCCACGCAGAGCGGCAAACACCCAAGCAGATCAAAACACCCACGCCCTTCACATCCGGCCACACACCTACGCGATTACATTTAAAATATTAAAGTACAAAAAGGTACAACCCTTTGTCTACTGACGGTACCTCTAGTTACCACCTCAAATGTTAGCTTATAGCAATTAAACAAGCAGTCGGTTGCTCAGTAGCTTACGTCGGTACCTTTAGTCACCATCGGAGTGCACTTGTCTGGCGGTGTCTGTCATCTGATCCTCGCAGGACTCTTTTTAGAGCCAGTCGAGTGTCAACAAGTGTCAACATCAAAAACAATTCCCGCAGACAAAGGGTTAAAATATTAAAGTACAAAAATGAACACTTCGCTTTTAGCGAAGACTTCGCTAATATTCGTTTACGGCGAAGTTTGAACTTGCACTTCGTTTTAAGCGAAGCGAAGTATATCGAAGTTTTAGCGAAGTTTTTTTTGTCCTTTGCCATGGCGATAGCGAAGCGAATATTCAACAATATTCGCTTCGCAACTTCGCTTCGCTTTAAATCCCAAAGCGAAGTATTCGTTATTGTCTGGACTATGTCTAGAACAGATGTCTGTTTCAAATTTCGTTGTCGTGTATATTCGAATACATGATTATATAAGAGGATGTAATCGAACAGGTCGATGTTATGTATTAACGTTCGTGGTGGTAAACAGCTACTCCACTACCTGTTCTTACGCGGTAACTCCGAAACAGGGTCATGTTTGGAATAGAGAGCTCGCGATCACTCACGTGAGGTTAGAAACATGTCTCATTTATTGCTAGTCGAGTGATCGGGGTGGATGATCTAATCTGTTATATAGTTAAGGCAGATAGAAATCTCCCATAATCAATAATTGCGAATTGTGCAGTTTTCCGATGTACTGCATTGCTTTCAAGAGTTTTTCGGTATACACATCCGATGATGATGGTGTACGGTAAACTACACCAATGATGCAACTGTCTCCTGAATCGAGCTTCAAGTCACACCATATACTCTCTTCCAGATCGAGATCAGTGTCTGTAACTGCCGTACTGTATAAACGTTCGTGATGATAAGCAGCTACTCCACTACCTGTTCTTGAGCGGTCCCTCCGAAACAGGGTCTTGTTTGGAATAGAGAGCTCGCGATCTCTCAAATGAGTTTGAAAACATGTCTCAGTTATCGATTGACTGCCGATTACAGAGTTCCTTCATTTCAGCTAGTTTGCTAGCCAGGCATTGTGCGTTTGTATATAGGCAATTGATTGTGGTTTTCATATACAGTGATGGAGCTCGTCTATTTATTCGACACTTCGAGAGTCGGGCTATCGGTCGTTTTTTGCTGTAAATTCCAATTTATAACCATAAACCCTTGAATTCGTTAACCCTGAAAGCAATATATCGGAACGGCTCATGCCATTCTAAGCAGTTTTCATTGATGTAACGTAGGCATTGGACTATGTCTTCAAGGAGGATCTTTTCAAAATTGTTTGATCTTATAGGCTGACTTCGAAGACTGCTCACACTCGTTATTTCGTTCCACTGTGATATGAATGGTTCAGACCATTTAACGGTTGCAGTAGAGGAGTCTTTTAGATTCACTGTGGCGTCAAAGAAGGACGTATTCTTGCTCCCACGCTGTTTACCATTTTCATCGCTTTGTTGCCTATGCACAAGCTTAAGGACAATAGCCGTTCCAAAGCACAAATGTAGGTACGGGATGTGCTAATCCGTGCCCTGCTATTTGCCGATGATGCAGCCATTATTCTCCCACAAACACCCAAAATGTATAATGGACTATATTAATAAAACCTTTAGTTGGCAATACTGACACATTCATTAAGAACGCATACGACTTCGCTCGACGTATAACTTCCGTATCTGTTGAAGACGATGAATTTATGTTAATCTTTGACGTGACCGCGGTTTGTTAACTAATATCGATACAACTTGTGCGTCACAAATAGCTAGACGGTTATTGGAGTCAGATATCACTTTGAAGAACCATACAAACCTAAGTGTTTAGCTATTTATTAACGGCATATCAATTTGCGCAAACATGAGCCACTTCTTGGCGGCCGGGCATTTGTATAGAAAACATAAAGAATTATCAATGGGTTAGCCTATATCGCCAGCACTAACAAACATGTATATGGAGTACTTTGAAACATAAGCATTCATTTTTATTTTTTATAACCTAGTTAGCTGTATGCACAAATGTAACACGGTTAGCCGTGCACGTGTAAACCGCAGTGTTAACTGACCTTGACAGGTTTCACACTGTGCGTTCCCTGTTTGTAGTAACACTCTTGTTCTGACTGAGCTTCTGTGTCAGAAGCGAAACGTCACCCAAATACTGGTCTAAGCGATTGTTTTTCAAATTATGTTTTCATGAATATGGCTACTCGATATGTTCCAAATATCTCTCAAAATATTTATCTAATGCACTGTTTTTCGTCGGTTTTGGTGCTAACAATCAGCATGAACATGACCGAAATCCTGGGTCAAGGTACTATATCGACTCCCATCATCAATGCCTAATAGTGTCAGCTTGAACCAGCACATCATTCTACATACCTTGATTCAACCATTGGGGATAACCTTTCGCTAGTTACGGAATTTGATAGGCGCATTGAGCGAGCAGCTGCCGTTGGAACTCTAGTTTCTTGGAAACCTTCAACTGTGATGACAAGATGATGGTTTGCAGCGCGTGCCTACTAAATGTTTTACTGTACCTCATTGAAACCTGAGCCATCCACGTCCGACACGAACGGAATGTAAGAAGTAACCGCCGTATCATCACATATTGTGGATGGACAAAATAACGAATGCTAAAGTGGTTTCTAATGCTGGTCTGCAAAGCATGTTAACCCTACTACGACTGCGCCATCTATGCTTGGTTGGGTAATGTTTACAGATTCGAAAATGTTCTCATTCCAAAAGGTCTACTCTACGGTGGCTTAAAATAAGAAATTCGGCAACTAGGCTGAACACGCTTGCGGTACAACATTTGTTTGCGAAAGAGCTATGGAAGCTTTTGATATTGACCATAAGATTTGAGAAAAACATGCTCTCAACCGCTCACGTTTGAGGCTCTGTGTGAATTGTCATTTTTAACCTGCTCTCGGCTGTTGATACTAGATCGCGTCTTCAGCGTGCAACTTACAACGATCAGCCTAGTATTCCCTATCGCTATGAGCGCTGCGGTTGACATTATTCCTTTCGAATCGATGTTTGGTCATTCAAAATGTTGTGGTATCTGGAACCATCATACGCATGTGATGTACATCCATGGTCGACATCGAATGAAGGAGGCCAACCACCACCACAACAGTGTCCTAAAGTGTCACGGTTATTTTCCAACAATTTTGGAAAACGCGTTCTACACCCGAGTATAGTATATGCGACCCAGACAGGATTCGATTGAAATTAAATTCATTTCGTGCGTTGAATATGTCTAAATCTTTCAGTACATGACTTCTAGTTGATCGATTATTACAGATACATTCATGCCATTTACGTTCAAAGTATCATTTCTTTTTTATGCTTAAACAGTTAAATTATAAGGTAACGAAAATTGTAGAAGCGGTTCACAAAATCGACCATTGAACTTTGTGAATGTTCACGATGATTCATCAGAAACAAGTCATCGATAACCTTATTCTCCGTGCACAGTTAAACTTCACACATGTGCACGTAGGCTGACGACTCACTTCTGCTTTTTAAGGTCAATCAAAGTGAAACTGAGCGCTCACACGCCAGAATTTTGCTCAAAGTTCAAGCTTCTTAGAACCTTGTTAAAAAAGCAGAAAAAGATTGGCGATAAATCTCGCAGCATTTTGAGCGTGAATGCATGTTAAAAGTTTTGAAAAAGTTGTAAAAGCGGATCGAAATTCGGCCGACAATCGGCATTTGCACGATGTCGACGAGTTCCAAGTTCAGCAGATGAAAGCAGTATTTGCTTTACTACATGGTAAAGATGACTCTTAATAAAGTGCCTCCAAAATTAACTATTAATAGCAAGTTCTATCCAACTCATACGGTCAATTTTTAAGTGATTTGAAAGCTCATATGTGTACCTAAATGTAATTTTCCTGACTTCGACTAACCATACTGTTGAGTTTTTGATTATCTAAACCAGTGGCCCTGGTGCAGTTTAAGAAAAATGCTTTGTGGCTCGGCTTCAGACAGTACTTCTACATTTTCACTCTGTCCATCCACGGTACATTCAATGTGCTAAGATGTTCCGTAAAGCAAAGAATTCAGTTGTCGTTCGTGTTTTGCATGAATGGTGCAGGCTTTAGTGTCACAATGAATTATATAAGACACACGCGTTCTATAGTATCAATAATATATTCGCAGTTAGCTTTCGGTTGCTCCAGACGAGATGGCAGTTGTTCAGGCAATCATCCTAATAATCTTGGTGTCAAGTGAGTGTTTATCGCAATATTTTAACAACTATATGTGTGAAGTGATATTCATAGATTTATTCATAGATTCATAGATTATGTACAGGTAAAAAGCTATGCTTTACAAGACCCACAAAAATGTACATCGGGTCGGATGGTAAAAAATATCAAAATATTGTTAGATTATTTTCAAACATAAAAAACATACTTTTCCATGTGGATATCTAGTGATTTTTTGAAAACTTCAACAGTTCCAGATTGTACCACATGAGTAGGTAAACTGTTCACAGTTGCACATTGCGAACGGAAAATGCATATTTGCGGCAGTTCAACTGCTATGCCTGTTGGCTAAAGTTTAATTGGTGACCTCGCAGATGTGTGTAGGGAAAGATGAAACAAACATGACCCCAAGGGGATGATTTGTTTGATTAAGCACTCCAAAATGAATATAAGTGCTCCTCGTTTCCGTCTGTATTCAGCCGAATGCAAATCAATAATTTAAGTCGCGTTTCGTATGGATAATTTGATAGTCCCAGGACGAGTTTTGTCGCTCTGCGCTGTGGAGTTTCTAATAGCAGAATATCTTTTTCAACCAAGGATCCCATGCGGTATAGCATATTCAACATGAGGACGGATGTACGTTGAAATCAATTTGCAGGCAATATTGGGGTCAAACGAACCTAGGACTCTTTTAAGGAGACCCAAGTTGTTTTCAGCTTTGCAAGCCAGTCGACATTGCATGAGTTTCCTAAGTCTGATTGGACGACTGTAATACAGTAGGCGTCATCAAAAGCGGTCCGTGATCCTTGTGGGACAACACGAGCAACTTTAATCGACTCGGATAGTTCGGTTTTGACTCTCACGTACATCTCACGAGATATCAACCATTCTTTAACTGCATATATAAATGCTCAAGGCGGCTGTTATAAGCGTAAAAACAGTTATTTTGTTATCATTTCCGAAACACATTCACAATGATGGCGTCAGAAGTGCTAGCAGCATTCGATTTGAAAGTGAAAGTGAATGGAACTGAGAACGATTAACGGTGTTCCGATGCTGAAAACTATCAAAATATGGTCCGAGATCCCGCGAGGGATCAGTAGTAATAAAATTTTGTCACGTAATTACACATCAAAGTCCTTAAAAGTCTTCATTCGCATTCATTTCCATCCCGCGCACACACCACGACCGGTGTCGTGCAGTTTGCATTCATCAGATAAGGACAGTATGATCAGGATACACATGCCTTGAAGCAGTTGAGAAATTGTAAACAAGATGTAAGCGTGTATGCCACTGACTAAATAGAAGAATATTGGAAGCAATTTTGAATAGGTGTCTGATTAGTTGTGACACCATATGGGTTATTCAGTATGTCAGAATTAGGTGACCTTGGATGCACCTGTGCTCGAGAGTGTACAATTCAAGTCTAGTCAGTTGCTGCTGAAATGTTGGATTATACAATTCAGCAATAATTTTTGTTGCCGTGATAAATCCTCTCGAGCAGCGAAGTGTCTTTTTCCAACCATGGTGCCCAAGCTTGCGTTTTATTTAGATATGTTGAGTGCGGCGGTAAACGTCCGAAAATTTGCTTGAGTAAGTCGGGCATGCTGCATGCACAATTATATACGGCATCACACTAAAGACTGTTTTTCACACTTCCACGTATCTAGATACCAAGATCTTTCTCGGATGTAATTTACTCAAGCGTTTGAGTACCAAGTGGTTACGAGAAAGGAAAATATTTTCAAATTTGGTAATTTCGGAAAAACAAGAGCAGCTTGTTTTGATTTGAGCTTTGGTGCAGCATATTTAGCTTAATTAGGCAATTCTGAACAGCCTTCCCCTCATTCTGAGTTTTACATAAAAAACTAAAAGAACTTTGACTCGATCAGACGTTAAATCCTGACCACCCTATTCTCTATTGCGTAACGATTTACACTGCGAGTACAATGCAACAACTGTTGAGCACTTCCGGTTTCGACAATACAAGTCAACGTTAATCGGCAAAGTGTTTATTACGCAAATAACAAAGATCGAAAATTACGCTTATCTTTTGTAGGCAAATATTTTAATTCGTGAGTGTGCACTCAGATTTTCTGTCTCGGATGTCACTTTTCTGTGGTTAGACAAACGAATTCTTGCTAATCCATTCCATTTAAGCACCCTCGAAGTTGAGTTCTTTTGACCAATATTGACGAATTGCATATCCATCTATTACTGCCGACGTGCTCCGTTTGCTCTTGTTTCTGAGCTGTTGTCACTCGAACCCTTTTCCATGTCATTTTTATAACACCAAAATCCTTGCGGGTTTACGATCGTTGTTTTGCGGCTTGTTGGTGTTCTCTGTTCTTGTGCTTTGCCGGAGGGTGATGCTTTGTATATCACTCCGTAGCTCATAATTGACGAACATATCTAAAGCACTCCACTCATCTACGGTATGGTGAAAAGTAAAGTGTGAAGACAGAAATTGGGCGAAGCTTAGCTCTTCAAATATATTTTGTAAGGCTTTGATCAGTTTCATCCATTAAATCGGTATATTGTTGCCCGACAAATATTCGAATGCTGTTTGGGATCCCTTTATATAATTTGTGACAGTTTTCAATCGATTAGAATATGTTTGGGACCAATCGTGTATTCATAATGCAAAGAAATTTGAGTTATGTACTTTGACGCATGTGGGCCGCTGTGTCTACCGGCCTTGACCGTACTCACTTGTATTAGATTGATGTGGATACACAGTAGTAGGAAAATCGACCACTGATCCTGGTCATTCCCACGAGACGTGGCACACCTTAGGCGTACTATAGACTGTTTAGCGGTAAGGTTAAATAAGTGGTGGTGGGTTGACTACTACTTAATCATGTTCCCTGTCCTGACTATCATCCTTGGTCTGACGAAGCTTCTGTGTCAGAAGTGAAACGTTACCCAAAAACTGCACTAACCGATTGCACTCAAATTTCTTTGCAGTGTGACAGTTTTCTTCAAGAAAAGATCCGGAAAATTTCTCCACGCCCTTATTTTACACACTAATTTAGTTGTCCCATGCCGAGTGTATTACAGCTCCCTATACGCTGCCACGAATATAAGAAACGTATGGTTGTCTTCCTCGAATTATATCGTTGATGTTTGTTTCTCCAGAATCTTTAAAAGTTTTAAGAATATTCACATCATTTCGTAACAGCAGGCTTTTTAAACTGATCACAAAACAAACCCATTCGGTTTTCATAGGATCGATCCCTTAATCCATTAAAAAGCAACTGCTGAATAGAATTCAAATTCAGAAAAAACTTGTTTGATTACTCTACATGGTGCATCGCCGCATGCTAAGTAATTTGATAAAATGATCTGCTTTGTTTATGAGCAATACAAAAAATATTATGGGACTTAGATGTTCATGTTCGAATTCTTTTTTAATTTCCATTACATTTCACGCTATCGCTTAATTGCATTTCTTATGGTGATTTGTATTAAACACTTTGTGAGTAACCGGCATATCGATTATCGAAGTGCAGCACCTTTACTCGTGTTCCATGATTGGTGAATTGATCACCCAATCAAGGTCGACTTCCGTTAATTCAAATTTGATTCGCTCGCGAGACTTTAAATTTATAGTAAGGTGAATTGCTGACAGTCTCTTTCGATTACCGGCACAAGAATGATCTCCACGAAACTCTTCCACGCTATTGCAATCCTTGCCTTCGCTGCAACAAGTGAGTGCTCCGGTCTTTAATTTCGGAAAATTTAAAATTTGTCTAGTTTATTAAAGCTCATTTGCATGCATCTCCATCACACACATACAGTTGTATACAAGCGCAACTCGTTTGGTTTAGGTTATTAAGTAAACATTTCACTAGCATGATCTATAAAGCGTAACATATTGTAATCTGGAAAGCTAGTTAGTTTGAACATCTGCGAAAAAATTAGTAACAAACCGATGTTCAAATGTCCATCAAAAAGCTTTGCGCAATACAAAATGAAACGCATTATAATCATTTCACTAGTTTAAAAAAGTTCAAATGATGATCAAACAGTAATTTCAAAGGAACGCAAATGGATTATACTCAAATACTTTGTATAATTCTGTGAAATGGTGAACAATTTACGTGAACACTGAATGAACTCGGTCTACGTAGGTGGCTAGGATGTAGGTTTGTTTGAAATAGCTTCCATGTATTGCTCAACTTGCAAGATGAAATAATATTGTGTTTTTACCCCATTAACAGCTCTTGCCCAAAGTAAGTTTAAAATAATATCATCAATCCATCTAACAGTATAAATTCTGAGGTTTTATATTTTTAATCAATAAAATAATTAACGGTTTTTAGCTTTTCTTGTTATATTGTATCTTAATACAAGATTCTTCAACATTGTGCGATGACGTTCTGTAAAATAATCGCTTTGTAGTATGTTTATTCTCATGCAAATCCATCCACTTTAGTCGCTGGTTTGGAACCGTACGGACCTGCTCGTAAGTCAATTTTTCACTTTTGTTTGAGAAATCGAAACGATTGAATTCAAGTTGATTAGCAATGAAGCATAACGTGCCACATTGAAAGTGTTCAACTCACTGCAAAATGTAATATCAATTTGAGTAGGACCATGGTAAAACTCGCACAATATCTGATCAGTAACATCCAAATGAATTAGCAACATGGCTATAGCCTATTAACATTCAGTACACTGAATGAGCTCGGTATATGTAGGTAGCTAAGGTGTTAGTTTGTTTGAAATAGCATCCATGTATTGCTCAATTTGCAAGATGATCTAATATTGTGTTTTTACCCCATAAAAAGCTGTTGCACAAAGTAAATTTAAATTAACATCAGCAAACCATCTACTAGTATAACTTCTGAGAATTTATCTTTTTAATCAATAATATAATTAACGGTTTTTAGCTTTTCTTGTTATAATGTATCTTAATACAAGATTCTTCAACATTGTGCGATGACGTTCTGTATAATAATTGCTTTGTAGTATGTTTATTCTCATGCAAATCCATCCACTTTAGTCGCTGGTATGGAACCGTACGGACCTGCTCGTAAGTCAATTTTTCACTGTTGTTTGAGAAATCGAAACGATTGAATTCAAGTTGATTAGCAATGAAGCATAACGTGCCACATTGAAAATGTTCAACTCACTGCAAAATGTAATATCAATTTGAGTAGGACCATGGTAAAACTCGCACAATATCTGATCAGTAACATCCAAATGAATTAGCAACATGGCTATAGCCTATTAACATTCAGTGCACTGAATGAGCTCGGTATATGTAGGTAGCTGAGGTGTTAGTTTGTTTGAAATAGCTTCCATGTATTGCTCAATTTGCGAGATGATCTAATATTGTGTATTTACCCCATTAAAAGCTGTTGCACAAAGTGAGTTTAAATTAATATCATCAATCCATCTAACAGTATAACTTCTGACATTTTATATTTTTAATCAATAAAATAATTAACGGTTTTTAGCTTTTCTTGTTATATTGTATCTTAATACAAGATTCTTCAACATTGTGCGATGACGTTCTCTAAAATAATTGCAATGTAGTATGTTTATTCTCATGCAAATCCATCCACTTTAGCCACTGCTGAGGACCTCAACAATAATGCTCGTAAGTCAATTTTTCACTGTTGTTTGAGAAATCGAAACGATTGAATTCAAGTTGATTAGCAATGAAGCATAACGTGCCACATTGAAAGTGTTCAACTCACTGCAAAATGTAATATCAATTTGAGTAGGACCATGGTAAAACTCGCACAATATCTGATCAGTAACATCCAAATGAATTAGCATTATGGCTATAGCCTATTAACATTCAGTGCACTGAATGAGCTCGGTATATGTAGGTAGCTAAGGTGTTAGTTTGTTTGAAATAGCTTCCATGTATTGCTCAATTTGCAAGATGATCTAATATTGTGTATTTACCCCATTAAAAGCTGTTGCACAAAGTGAGTTTAAATTAATATCAGCAATCCATCTACCAGTATAACTTCTGACGTTTTATATTTTTAATGAATAAAATAATTAACGGTTTTTAGTTTTTCTTGTTATAATGTATCTTATTACAAGATTTTTTAACATTGTGCGATGACGTTCTCTAAAATAATTGCAATGTAGTATGTTTATTCTCATGCAAATCCATCCACTTTAGCCACTGCTGTGGACCTCAACAATAATGCTCGTAAGTCAATTTTTCACTTTTGTTTGAGAAATCGAAACGATTGAATTCAGGTTGATTAGCAATGAAGCATAACGTGAGACATTGAAAGTGTTCAACTCACTGCAAAATGTAATATCAATTTGAGTAGGACCATTGTAAAACTCGCACAATATCTGATCAGTAACATCCAAATGAACTAGCAACATGGTTATAGCTTCTTAACATTCAGTGCACTGAATGAGCTCGGTATATGTAGGTAGCTAAGGTGTTAGTTTGTTTGAAATAGCATCCATGTATTGCTCAATTTGCAAGATGATCTAATATCGTGTATTTACCCCATTAAAAGCTGTTGCACAAAGTGAATTTAAATTAATATCAGCGAAACATGTACTAGTATAACTTCTGAGAATTTATCTTTTCAATCAATAATATAATAAACGATTTGTAGCTTTTCTTGTTATAATGTATCTTAATACAAGATTCTTCAACATCGTGCGATGACGTTCTGTAAAATGATTGCTTTGTAGTATGTTTATTCTCACGCAAATCCATCCACTTTAGCCACTGCTGTGGACCTCAACAATAATGCTCGTAAGTCAATTTTTCACTGTTGTTTGAGAAATCGAAACGATTGAATTCAAGTTGATTAGCAATGAAGCATAACGTGCCACATTGAAAATGTTCAACTCACTGCAAAATGTAATATCAATTTGAGTAGGACCATGGTAAAACTCGCACAATATCTGATCAGTAACATCCAAATGAATTAGCACCATGGCTATAGCCTAGTAACATTCAGTGCACTGAATGAGCACGGTATATGTAGGTAGCTAAGGTGTTAGTTTGTTTGAAATAGCTTCCATGTATTGCTCAATTTGCAAGATGATCTAATATTGTGTATTTACCCCATTAAAAGCTGTTGCGCAAAGTAAGTTTAAATAATATCAGCAATCCATCTACCTGAGTATTAATCAATTCTGACGTTTTTAGCTTTTCTTGTTATAATGTATCTTAATACAAGATTCTTCAACATTGTGCGATGACGTTCTGTAAAATAATTGCTTTGTAGTATGTTTATTCTCATGCAAATCCATCCACTTTAGTCGCTGGTTTGGAACCGTACGGACCTGCTCGTAAGTCAATTTTTCACTTTTGTTTGAGAAATCGAAACGATTGAATTCAAGTTGATTAGCAATGAAGCATAACGTGCCACATTGAAAGTGTTCAACTCACTGCAAAATGTAATATCAATTTGAGTAGGACCATGGTAAAACTCGCACAATATCTGATCAGTAACATCCAAATGAATTAGCAACATGGCTATAGCCTATTAACATTCAGTACACTGAATGAGCTCGGTATATGTAGGTAGCTAAGGTGTTAGTTTGTTTGAAATAGCATCCATGTATTGCTCAATTTGCAAGATGATCTAATATTGTGTTTTTACCCCATAAAAAGCTGTTGCACAAAGTAAATTTAAATTAACATCAGCAAACCATCTACTAGTATAACTTCTGAGAATTTATCTTTTTAATCAATAATATAATTAACGGTTTTTAGCTTTTCTTGTTATAATGTATCTTAATACAAGATTCTTCAACATTGTGCGATGACGTTCTGTATAATAATTGCTTTGTAGTATGTTTATTCTCATGCAAATCCATCCACTTTAGTCGCTGGTATGGAACCGTACGGACCTGCTCGTAAGTCAATTTTTCACTTTTGTTTGAGAAATCGAAACGATTGAATTCAATTTGATTAGCAATGAAGCATAACGTGCCACATTGAAAATGTTCAACTCACTGCAAAATGTAATATCAATTTGAGTAGGACCATGGTAAAACTCGCACAATATCTGATCAGTAACATCCAAATGAACTTAGCAACATGGCTATAGCCTATTAACATTCAGTGCACTGAATGAGCTCGGTATATGTAGGTAGCTAAGGTGTTAGTTTGTTTGAAATAGCTTCCATGTATTGCTCAATTTGCAAGATGATCTAATATTGTGTATTTACCCCATTAAAAGCTGTTGCACAAAGTGAGTTTAAATTAATATCAGCAATCCATCTACAGTATAACTTCTGACATTTTATATTTTTAATCAATAAAATAATTAACGGTTTTTAGCTTTTCTTGTTATAATGTATCTTAATACAAGATTCTTCAACATTGTGCGATGACGTTCTCTAAAATAATTGCAATGTAGTATGTTTATTCTCATGCAAATCCATCCACTTTAGCCACTGCTGAGGACCTCAACAATAATGCTCGTAAGTCAATTTTTCACTGTTGTTTGAGAAATCGAAACGATTGAATTCAAGTTGATTAGCAATGAAGCATAACGTGCCACATTGAAAGTGTTCAACTCACTGCAAAATGTAATATCAATTTGAGTAGGACCATGGTAAAACTCGCACAATATCTGATCAGTAACATCCAAATGAATTAGCAACATGGCTATAGCCTATTAACATTCAGTGCACTGAATGAGCTCGGTATATGTAGGTAGCTAAGGTGTTAGTTTGTTTGAAATAGCTTCCATGTATTGCTCAATTTGCAAGATGATCTAATATTGTGTATTTACCCCATTAAAAGCTGTTGCACAAAGTAAATTCAAATTAATATCAGCGAACCATGTACTAGTATAACTTCTGAGAATTCATCTTTTCAATCAATAATATAATAAACGATTTGTAGCTTTTCTTGTTATAATGTATCTTAATACAAGATTCTTCAACATTGTGCGATGACGTTCTGTAAAATAATTGCTTTGTAGTATGTTTATTCTCATGCAAATCCATCCACTTCAGCCACTGCTGAGCAACCGAGCGGACCTGCTCGTAAGTCAATTTTTCACATTTGTTTGCGACATCGAAACGATTGAATTGAGGTTGATTAGCAATGAAGCATAACGTGCCACTTTGAAAGTGTTCAACTCACTGCAAAATGTAATATCAATTTGAGTAGGACCATGGTAAAACTCGCACAATATCTGATCAGTAACATCCAAATGAATTAGCAACATGGCTATAGCCTATTAACATTCAGTGCACTGAATGAGCTCGGTATATGTAGGTAGCCAAGGTGTTAGTTTCTTTGAAATAGATTCCATGTATTGCTCAATTTTCAAGATGATCTAATATTGTGTATTTACCCCATTAAAAGCTGTTGTACAAAGTAAATTCAAATTAATATCAGCGAACCATGTACTAGTATAACTTCTGAGAATTCATCTTTTCAATCAATAATATAATAAACGATTTGTAGCTTTTCTTGTTATAATGTATCTTAATACAAGATTCTTCAACATCGTGCGATGACGTTCTTTAAAATAATTGCTTTGTAGTATGTTTATTATCATGCAAATCCATCCACTTTAGCCACTGCTGAGCAACCGAACAAACCAGCTCGTAAGTCAATTTTTCACTTTTGTTCGCGATATCGAAACGATTGAATTGAGGTTGATTAGCAATGAAGCATAACGTGCCACATTGCAAGTGTTCAACTCACTGCAAAATGTAATATCAATTTGAGTAGGACCATGGTAAAACTCGCACAATATCTGATCAGTAACATCCAAATGAATTAGCAACATGGCTATAGCCTATTAACATTCAGTGCACTGAATGAGCTCGGTATATGTAGGTAGCTAAGGTGTTAGTTTGTTTGAAATAGCTTCCATGTATTGCTCAATTTTCAAGATGATCTAATATTGTGTATTCACCCCATGAAAAGCTGTTGCACAAAGTGAATTTAAATTAATATCAGCGAAACATGTACTAGTATAACTTCTGAGAATTTATCTTTTCAATCAATAATATAATAAACGATTTGTAGCTTTTCTTGTTATAATGTATCTTAATACAAGATTCTTCAACATCGTGTGATGACGTTCTATAAAATAATTGCTTTGTAGTATGTTTATTCTCATGCAAATCCATCCACTTTAGCCACTGCTGAGCAACCGAACATACCAGCTCGTAAGTCAATTTTTCACTGTTGTTTGAGAAATCGAAACGATTGAATTCAAGTTGATTAGCAATGAAGCATAACGTGCCACATTGCAAGTGTTCAACTCACTGCAAAATATAATATCAATTTGAGTAGGAACATGGTAAAACTCGCACAATATCTGATCAGTAACGTCCAAATGAACTAGCAACATGGTTATAGCTTATTAACATTCAGTGCAGTGAATGTGCTCGGTATATGTAGGTAGCTAATGTGTTAGTTTGTTTGAAATAGCATCCATGTATTGCTCAATTTGCAAGATGATCTAATATTGTGTATTTACCCCATTAAAAGATGTTGCACAAAGTAAATTCAAATTAATATCAGCGAAACATGTACTAGTATAACTTCTGAGAATTTATCTTTTCAATCAATAATATAATAAACGATTTGTAGCTTTTCTTGTTATAATGTATCTTAATACAAGATTCTTCAACATCGTGTGATGACGTTCTGTAAAATAATTGCAATGTTGCATGTTTATTCTCATGCAAATCCACCCATTATAGCCCTTGTCACGGATGCTACACCACTAGTTCGTAAGTCAATTTTTCACTGTTGTTTGAGAAATCGAAACGATTGAATTGAGGTTGATTAGCAATGAAGCATAACGTGCCATATTGAAACTGTTCAACTCACTGCAAAATGTAATATCAATTTGAGTGCGACCAGAGTTAAACTCACACAATATCTGAACAGTAACATCTAAATGAATTAGCAGCATGTCTTTAACCTATTGACATTCAGTGCATATATCAATGAATTGTAATTATAGGAACACAGAAATGATTCTGCTAAACAACATAAATTTTTCGATGGTTTGCGCCAATACTCAATGAAATATAATTGTTTAGATGGTCGTAGGAAAGACTTCAATTAAAGTTTAGAAGTGTTTGTAATAAAAAAACCCATCAAATAGCACGGCATGTTAGTATGTTTTTTTAGAGGCATTCACACATGCATTCTGAGACAATTCACTAAATATCGATTGTACGTTCCGATTGACAATTCACTATAACGTGCGAGTATATTTATGATACCATATAGTCTTATTGACACATGGATTTTGTGTATGCCGAGTGATTATCTATGCAATAAGATTTGAATAGATAAATGTTTGCCACAAGGAATACTACTCCGCTGCGCTTTGTCATTAACCTAGCTTTATTTTGAGCCGTATTAGCAAAGGTTGTGTACATTGCATGAAATGAATTTATGTTTCAAGACCTAAGATAACTGATTATATTACCCATTCCTAGTTGCCGCTGCTGCTGAGGTTGACGGTTAGTTTGTTTTTATTTGATAAAAGAAATATAACCAAATTTCGCCTATTCCATAATCTAATTATACTTTCTTCGTGTTTAGTTGCGAATGGAGTTAGTCCTCAGGGTAAGTAGATTTTTTGCGAAATACCAAAAGAGATCCGAGATACTCGTGATTTGTACAAAAACAATTTTCAACTGCATTCGTCTTTATTTGAACAGATTTGAAAAACAGTGAGTTTTGTTTCAGGACAATTTTGAAAATACTCGAGATTAGAAAGTCATCCAATTTCATTAAGTCCATGTATTCAAATCATGGAGCAAGTGGCTAAAAATGAATAAGGCCGATTTTGATTTTAAAAGTTCAACATACTAAATAGATGGTCGTCCGAGTATCACACTCACGCATATTGATTTAACGAGAATCTTCAGACAGTGTGTATCGGTTATTTGTAAACAAAAGTTTTTCTCATGGAATTTCAAACTTGGCGCAGACAATAGTACAATGTATCCGTGGATAATAACGTAAAATTCATTTAGTAAAAAAATTATCGGAATACATTGCATCATTCTACGCAATGTCAAAAATTAAGAAAAAAATCGAAATTATTTTCTAAACATAGTTGAATGGAAACTTTTTATTAAATATGAATTGGGAAAGTCGATCAGATAGAGAAACAATCCAAAATAATGTTGCGCGTATTTATAATAATTTCATCGATTCAGATATTTCAGCGGTAAGAGCTGAGGTTTACAGTCTGAAACAATGTGAAATGTAAAAAAACGGCGAGAAATATACGCGTCATACGAAAATGACCAGCAGTCCTGAAATCCTACTTGACAGTAACATTTAATCATATATGACTGTAACGTTTTCAAACGTTTACCTACTAATGAGTAGTAAGTACTCGAAGTTATCTACGTAATTAGCCTACGATGGTGTACATATTAACACGTGTTTCCGCACTCAAATCCTCGCTATAGTCGGATGCTTTAGATAATATGATTGATACTGAATCGTGTTTATATTTTCATGTTGTGACGCTATTTTCTTTTATCTTTTGTAGACTTGACAAAAGCCGAAGGTAAGATTTGGTTTCATTAAACAAAACCATTTTTGTATTTAGCAGCAATAATCTTTGTGCATTGGTATTCATATTATCAAAGTTCAAGGGGATATGATGTAGATGTTCTTTCAGCATCCGTTGCTAAAATTCCAGTATTTTTGATTAGCTAAATATCTCGAAGTTCATATTGAGTTTTCTAGTCACTTGACAAATCAACGTAAATATTTCGGGACAAAAAGTTTGAAATATTGGTGACATGTTAAGAAGTAGTATTTTAAATGTGTGTTCATTGAATTACACAAGATTTTCAAAAAGAAACATCTTGATTGAACGCCGTTTGATGAATTAATTATTATTTAATATTTTGGCAACGCGCAATCTGAATGGCAATCATTTTCTCTTGATATTTTGCTTTTAATACGAAGTACCTTCACCGGTTAATGTGGTAGACTGCAAGTATCAACGCAACCTTACAATTAAAACGGATGCTTGTTAAATGCTATCGTTTGGAATTGTTATTATCATGGATGAATACTAGTCTCATGTTGAAGAGGTTCTAACATGCATAAACAAAATATTCATTTGCATGCTTTTCCGTCACAACACACCCCACGACCGGCTTAGTGCTGTTTGCACTCATCAGGTAGGGACAGTAAGATCAGGATCAGCATGCACTTGAAACAGTGGAGAAATGGTAAACAAGGAGAGCAACAGTGGCATACAAGCGTTCCTTGTTTTTTCATAAACAAAGTTTGTAAAAGCATACATAAACAAATCTCTGCGTTCAAGTTAGGAATACTGGTGTTTATCATGGTCAAACACTAACAGTATGTGTGATCGTCCATAGTATAACATTGTATCGTATATTGTATTATATTTAGTTCATCTAGAAAGAAAAAGACAAATATAATAAATGATAATGTTATTATTATTATAATAGTAATATGATCCGTGTTTAGTCTCGAAAAATTACATTCTATATTACACTCTGTTTTCCATCTTCATTATTTAATCGATATTATAAATATTTTTTCAGATGCTATAATCGGTAAGTTTTCAAAGATTTTTAGATAAAACGAACGCCTTCTCTAATTTTCAGAGTTGGCAATGCTGTTCATATTACGTGTTGATTATCTAATCACAAAATATTACTTTCCGCTAAATTATCACAGAGAATATGAATGGTGAGCTGAAAAAGTTTCATTTTGTTAAAGTCTACAATTTAGATTGAAATAAATTGATTGATCTCATAGTATAAAAACACTTTTATTCAAAATTTTTACATCCAACATTTCTATAACGTCATACATGATATTTTTTCATATTTTTCTTTCATATCTTCAAAGAACGCCAAAAAGAAATTGGTAAGCCGCGTGTTCTTTATTACAGATTAAAGGATCACATCTGTAAAGACCGAACTTTGTTTTCTACGAAATATCTTCAAAAGTGTCTTATATCAGGCATCTGAATGCAATATAGAATCTGAGCATCAGCATTCTGTGTTATTCTCAATGTTTATAATAATCTTTTTGAATTTGATTTGTA
Source organism: Atriophallophorus winterbourni (assembly GCA_013407085.1). Classification (NCBI taxonomy): domain Eukaryota; kingdom Metazoa; phylum Platyhelminthes; class Trematoda; order Plagiorchiida; family Microphallidae; genus Atriophallophorus; species Atriophallophorus winterbourni. The sequence continues at coordinate 51,051 of JACCGJ010017847.1, forward strand.
TAAAAGTGGACTATTGATATTCTCGGTTCTAACAGCACAGATCACTTAACCGCTATACTGCCCCTCAGTGAAAGTGAGCTAACGGATTTCGCTGAGATAGGCACTAGCAGCCCAAAATGGTAATGAAACCTAAGAGATTATGTTTCGACTATGTTACTTTTTGAAAGCAGATGTTATCCTTAGTTGCTCGATCTAATAAAGTAAAATAGCCTGTTGATTTGCTTATTTCAGCGATTAAACATACTACCTTTTTAACAGACCGTTTATGATTAAAATACCGAATACAGTTTCAATCGTCTATGTCAACATGTTGTTTGTTGATAGGACGTAACTTATTCCGCATTTGTGCCTTAACAACTTTGAGTACACTGTCGTTATGTCGAAATTTAACCACTATTCATTTTTCTCTCATGAAATATATATTGAAATATCAATTTTATTTTAATAAATACCTTTAGAAAACAAGAAAGGTGAGTGTTTTTCAATATGTTGAATATTGAGGAATTTAGGATTTCAAGCACATATATTAGCAGATTTTAGTCTATTTATTGTGACCTTATACGTGAGAAACAGAATTACAATTGCTGGCTTACGCGTGTGCTCATAGCATCTCATCCAAATATGCCAACATGAATATATCAATAAATATAAGATCATGCTTAATCATTTTACCACTACTGCTAAAAAAACAGGACAAAGAATAATCAATAATTTTGGGTCTCGTTCATTTTGATCGCTACACTAATCATGCAATAAGGTGAATATTAAACTGAAGTTCGATTCTACACCAAATCAGGAATGGATGCTATGACGATCCGGGAAATATCTCCGGAAAAAATGTTTGAATATTCATTCGAAACGCAGGTCACACAGTTGTAGCATCGCATAATAATGCAGAAAAATCTTCCTCTTGGACCGTAAACGCCACGGGAAGTTGTTTTGAGAACGCAAACTACGAGCCAAAAATGAAGAGCGAGGCTTCGACGACCAAGTATTAATGGCATCTCCATCTAGGATGATATGCGATGTTGAGACGTCCTACGGTTATTTCACTGAGAAAGTGTCACACTTTTTCGAACATTTGATTGGAATAATTGAAATCGGTATATTATAAATAAAAGAGTTGTTGTTAATAGTCTCCTTTTCATTATTTTTCAACACTAGAAATAATCGACAGTAAGTTTCATCTGTGAATATATGTATTTCGTCTGATAAATATGCAAGTTCGCGTCAATATTCAAGGCATCAAGGCGAATATAATCAAAAACCAGTATTTCGGTTAATAATGCATTCACATTCAGCGACCTAATCTTTTCAATAGGCATTGTCCAGGTTGGATAAATACAGACAAATTCCGTAAAGGTGATGTCCAGTAGAAGAGTGGTAGTAATGCATATCATGGTTAGCATACGAATTATTTTATGCTCCAACTTTAACTACTAACTTTGAAGCGATGATTAGCCAAATGAAAAACAGTTAGTACTGAAGGTTAGTGTCTGACAACCAATTCAATCTATTTGGTTCGATTTCCAGCTTGGGCATAGGATGAGTTGTCGATTAGGTGTAACTCGAGTCAAATGTTCATAATATTGAATATTCTCAATATTCTACTGGTTTTGTTACTAACGAGTAGTGTAAAAACCTCAAAATTGCGCGACAATTTATTTCTTGGACGGTGATCCTAACTGAAAAACGATTAGATAAATATCATTTTGTTATAACAAATAAAAGTCATTAATGTTCGAAATTCAAACATATAAATGCAGATTATTCTTAACCATCTTTGTTAGTTTACCTTTTCATTCTTTAGAATATTTTTACAATTAAATTTTTTATTTCGATTTCAGCCATGATTCAGGAGAAAAGTAAGTTAAATCTTTTAAGCAACGAAACCGTATAATGGCTATTCAAAGAAAAAATTGTGGGATTGATTAGAGACAGAATTTATAATTGATTTTCAAAGAGCCTTGAAACGCTGGTGTTGCTGGACTTTGAAGTAAATCTTAGACAAAGCACTTCAAACTTCGAATTATATAGAATGGAGAAGCGAATCTAAAACATGTCTTGAATCCTTTATAAATATCCAACTTTCTGTAGAGTTTCATTTAGCACTAAATGTGCCCTATCGTTGTACACTTCGAATTGAAGAATTTGCTAACTTTTCATTGACTGCTGAAGCATGCATGGAGCATGTTTTTTATATGACTTTAAATATTATTTCAAGTTTAGGAAAGCTGGTGTATATAAGTGTGATGCGATTAGAGCATGGAATACTAACTAAATGGATGAAGTATGCTTGTTAAAATTGTGAAAAATATCTAGAAATAAGTCAATCTTGATTAGCAGAATTTTTTCATTCCCTTTGATTACGAGAACGTCAGTTTCGGCCACTGTGGTCTATTAAAACTATGACACATGGATGCATGACTAATTAGATAATATTTCTAATGAACGAATTGATTAAATCGGAAATAAAAGATTAAAACGATTGCTGATCTCTTTAATACCAATCGTGATTTGAAATGGTGGATAATATATAATGTTCTTTATTTTTCTTCTTCTTGCAAAACAGAGGGAATCACAGGTAAGTATTGAACGATAAACACTCGCAGTTTCCGGGGTTCTGGTCTTACGATGAGAGATCGTTTGGAATAAATTTAGCAAACCAAGAAATAATTGATATGAAGATGCTTTAAATTGATTTAGGCAATACTTTTAAAATTTTAAAACTAGTAATAACGACAGAATTTTTGTGATCGTACGCCCAATTTCCGATAGAATACTCTGAGTACTAACAATATCAGTGAAAATATGTTCTTCAATTCCTTTTGAAAGGTATGACAAGAAACATTAGCAATAAAATTACCTATCTATTGTTTATTGCTATGATTACACACAACGACCGCAACGAGGCATTTAGCGAGCGCAATGTTATGATCAATATGCCTTGCATTTGTTGTGTTCCAAACAACATCTCAAAGGTTAGCTAATGTTTACTATTTAGGTAAACACCATTCCGCTTGCTCCTTAAGTTTGGCATATGAAAAACATAATCTGCTTTAAGAAACACTTTTAGCATAATGATGCATGGATAATAGAAACAGAACTGTAAATTGTTACAGGCTAGCTTTTGAAACAAACGTGAAGTGGTAAATAAAGTTTTTTATTTGAATAGAAGTTTTTGGATAAGAACAAATATATGATTAATAAAAGGGCATTAAATCATGGCGTAGAAAGCAACTGTTACTTGGTGATATTAATTTTGTTCAACTTTTCCATCTGTGCTCATGTAACAAAATTTCCGTTTGCAGAAACGAAGAACAGTGAGTTTATAAAATACATTCACCTGCTCTTGATAGATAGAGAAATAGGCAGATAGATAGATAGATAGTTAGATAGATAGATAAATAGATAGATAGATAGATAGATAGATAGATAGATAGATAGATAGATAGGTAGATAGATAGATAGATAGATAGATAGATAGATAGACACCTTGCTTTATTAAGTGTTAGATACATGAATGAAAAGTTGCCTTAACAATAATGAGATTCTTTTCAGAGTTCTAGGTTGATGATGATTTTATTTAAAACTATGCAATAACTAAAAGTGCACTTTCTTTGACCACAATTTTAGCTCTGCAGGAAGAGAGCGGTGAGTAATAATTGCTCACATATTGTGTTTTTATTATGATAACATCTGTATTAATAATTCTGAAATAAATTCTCTCATGATGCACAGTTCTACCGAAAAAGACAATTCTCACCAAACTGACATTTAGAATATTTATTGGGTTCAAGGAAACTATTTGAAACTTGTTTAACGATTTGTGCTTATTGTATAAAGCCGATTTCGGTGCTCAGCATAACCTTAGACGTAGCATACTTTTTAAACAGTGGCAAAAACGTTTTTGATACGGATAAACGCCTATAGTTTTAGAGGTTTCTGTGAAAATGTCATCCAGTCTAATGACAAAATATCCATTTGTTACAAAACAAACATAGCGAAAATCTTTTCCTGGATATTTGCCTCGATGTTCTTGGGAATCAACGAGATTGATAAGCTAATTTACTTTGCAAATACTTGCAGTTTCATGACCCTCTAATAATGATAAAGTCTTGTCACAAAGGTCCAAAATTTAATTCGATATAGGGAGTGACATTCTTGTATAGGTCAGAGATATTTGAAAGAAATGAAACTTACCAACATTATCACTATTCGCTATTCACTATTAATTCGCATTGAATGACTAGCTCAAAATGATCTCAAAGTTTTAATAACCATCTTGGAAAATTATCATTTATTTATTCCGTTTTATGCTCAACCAAACTCATGACATTTTGCATTTTCCTTGTTTTAGACAATGCCAAGGGTGAGGATGACCAAACGTTTTATCCTGAATTAATTTTGTTCCATATGAAGCGATAATTATGTTCAATGGTTTTTAACAACAGCACACTAAAGTTATTAATCACGGCAAATCCGAGAATGGTTTGATTTTTGCGGAAGGTATCAATAACTAATAAATCCGTTGCGCCGGCTGATGTCAGATTTCGCATGGAGTTAAAATAAACGTGGAGTTGTTCAGGTTAATCTTTCTACGCTTCCTTCAGTTGTTTTTTTTCATTGATGTACAACACCAGTACATAATGCTGACGGATTGTACACTGCTGCACATAACTGTATGCACTTCAATCCACGGAAACCAATCTCTTCAGGGCGATACCGAGTCGATTAGTGCTGTTTGATCGTAATCGGCACAATGTCTAATTCAGCAGCTGAAAGCATCACTTTCCAACCTAGCTTGAAGATGTCAATTCACTTCCAAAGTGGGAAGTGAAATTCTAGTTCTTTCTCTTTTGTTGGCTCGACTTCGGGATCTTTCGTACATCTTGACCATGCGGTATACACAAAGGTCAGCTTCTTTGTAGCGTTAACATGCGCTTAGACTTGAGTAATAGTGCATCAACCTACACTAAAAAAACAATTGTACTGAATGCTATACTTACGAATTCTTAGAGCAACATAACTTAACTAATCCGTTACATTTGGTTCTGATAAAAACGAAAGTTTGTAAAAATGGACCGGATAGGCTTCCCAAAATTTTGCCAACTACAATCAATTGACAAGTAATTTATTTATATACATTGCGTAAAACTATACGTAGTTCATCTGTAACAAAATTTATAATACAAATTTTATTTATTCATTTTCAAATTCAGAAAAAATTCAAGGTAATCTAATTTAGCATAATGTTCTGCAATTTCCCATTACTTTTACATGACTTTACCATGGATTTCTGGAAATCCGATTTAGAACAATACCATTTTGTATTTAAGTGGAATGATATCTCCAGAGATACTAGATAAATTCGATTTAGCAAAAAACGAAAGATTTGGTAGACTAGGGGAATTGACTGTAATGCATCAAAAAATTTACCTCAAGCGCTCCGTGGAAAAATGAACAAGAAGATTGTCTCACGTGTATCTAAACAATTTAATTAATATACCACGAAGATCTTAAGAATGTTGCTTCTGAAACAGTCAAACAGCATCAGAGCACGCAAAGGTTTGTAGTAATGTGCTGGTGATAGTCAATGCAGAGTGCAATTTCGAATCAGCATTTATGCATGTTTTCCAATAAAAATTATCATTACAAACGATGAAGTTCTACTGTGAGCAATGCAAAGCATCCTACGTACAGCATTTTAAAAATCGGATAAACTTTTGTAATATTTGTAAACATTACCACAAAATACACATTTTTCTTACCCGAATTCTTACAATTATCACACAGAGCTCGAATTCAAATGCAGTAAGTGGTTATTTAGTCGAAAATAACTACCTGTCAACACCCGGATGTATTCTTGTGTTTTCATCCATCTCCACTACAAATATCTCGACTAATACACTTTCGTTATTCTTTCTACTCTCTTAAGATCACACCTCCAGTAAGTTTTTGATTTCAATTTACTTATTATCTTATATTCATAAATTTGACGTTCTGAGTCTCTTTGATCTGCGGATAAGTCATGTCACCGTGAGATGGATGTGTGCAGAATCGAACCGCATTACAGCTTCCGACTTTCAAAAACATGGGCTCACTTTCATTTTCCAGCATACTGAAATAGTCACAGAAAATGACTGCTCCAGCATGACACGTCACTATTGAACCTCCGTGCTATGGAACCCAGAATTGAGCACCTTTCCTTAAAGATGACAGGGTCTGATTAGTTATTTGAACAAGAATAATTTCCCGAGAATCTCCGATTAAATTCAAATAAATTGGTGCGCAATTATTTACGATTAAGATGGATTTGATTTAGTCGACTCCATGTTTGCATTGAAATTCAACTAACCATCCATGCTATTATTCTCACCGGTCAAAATTCTGACCCTCGAAAAACCTAGTAATTATTGTGGAACTTGATATGAAAACTCAATCACTTAATGAGCATAGGTTACTTGAATTTTCATCGACTCTTTGGGGCTTCGTAAATTTCAGGCCGTGTGGTTGTAAAAAACAGGTTTTCCCTTAGATCTTTAATGTAAAATGTGTACTTAAAATCATGGGTACTATATTAGTTTGTTTCAAATAATGTGAATATACAATGATTAGAATCGTATCGGAGCTCGTTCGTGTAAATCCCTGAAATGGTGCTCTAGTTGTACGATAACCTGGTTAATTTGTTAAAGTAATTTTTTCGATGCCCTTTCGTTGTTTCAGATCCTGCGAAAGCTCACCGTAAGTAGTGACGTCAAATTAATTGCAATGCATTTTTTCCGTAAAGCTAACCACTCTAGACCAATGTAACGCTCGCAACCCATAGACCTGATGATAAAATGGGGTATATGTTCACGCAAAACACTGGTTTATAATAAGCTTGTTTTCCTAAATTATATATATATATAAAGAGAAGGGGAGTTTGCAATAAAAACAAACAATGGAATAGATTCTTCGGCAAATATTCAAAATTTCAGCTTTGGACTAATGTTTTAAACAAATTAACAGCAAAAACGTATCAATACCAATTTGGTGTCCAAATATTTAGACCGGTTTTATATCATATTGTAATTTGATCTGAACGTAGGATTTGAATTCATAGATCGAGTATCTCCGTAATCGTACACGATTAATTCTGTACTCCTAACAACCAGTTTGTATTCAAACAAACTTCCACATATTCTACCACAAAACGTCAATTACAACGTACAAGGAAAGAGGGATATCACTGGTATAATCCGGAATTATTAGTAATTGAGTCATTTAATTGTTCATCACACTTTCACATTGCAACATGCCTATAATGTTACATCTGGCATGCGCCAAAATCTTCATAAATTATCGCTAACCAAATGACAAATCTGATGATTTTCGAACGGAAATTTAAAAAAGTCATACCGATGTATTTTCCATATTCAATAATTTCTTTAAGATTCTGCTCTTGTTATTGTTTGAGTTTATTCGACCATCTTGCTTATCGCTTTCCACAGAATTGACTGAACTTTGCAGTGAGTCTCCCCGACTGTCATTCATTAATGTATGGGAATTATGCATTGAATTTAGCAAGAATGATTGAGAAGTACTATTTTTCATGCCTGATACAAATCAATATACTGTGCTGTACTTTCAGTTAATAAATTACTTTTTAAGGGCGCTAGTTCGATGTTTACAATGGCTTCATACAAATTAGTCGCAATGCGAATAAGTATTTCACACGCAGTCGATATATGCAGTTCACAAACGCACCAAACTGAAGAACAACGCATAATTCTACTTTATTGATAACCAGACAACCCAGTTCACTTTAAAAAAAGTGATTCCCATCCTACAAGCGCAAAATAAAGTTCATTTCGTTTATCCAACATTCTCAAAAAAAGTTTTAATACACATGTTTTGGAAATGAATATTAATATCTCACTTTTTCATTTTTCTTCTCTTTTCGCTATATTATAGACGAGGAACGAGGTGAGAATCCAATCGATTATTAGTTCGATTATAATTATTGATTGTTTTGTTGTTGTTGTTGTTGGCCTCCTTCGATCGATGGTGGCCAATGATGTACATCACAATCGCATGAATGTTCCTGTTCTACAGATTTTGGAATGACTAAATAGTTCGATTCGAAAGGAACGATCTCTCCGGCAGCGCTGGCAACAAAAGTCAGAACTTGGTTCTATTGCATCAGTTGCACGCCGGCTGCGTGACCTGCGTTCAGCAGCCAAGAGCTGTATCTGCTCCTTCCTAGCCTGCGGGAGCCTGTTGTTGGATTCCTTCGGTCGATATAGACCATGGATGTCCATCACAAACGCACGATTGTCTCATGCTTTACAGCTTTTTGACTAACTAAACAGCCCGATTCGGGAGGCACAATCTCTCCCGCATCATCAATAATAGTTGAGAACAACAGTCTTGCACACTCTCTGCTTGTTAGTGGCAAAAACCAATACCGATTTAAGTTTACAAAATCCGAAGATGTGGACTAGCCATATGTGCTACATTAAGAATAAAAAATATCACTGCAATCAATTCTCGCACGATTTCCTTAATGCAGCAAATACTTTCCTCATAAGCTTAATAGAACCTAAATCCATCAAAAGTGCTACAAATATATACGATGGAAATGGGTTCGCTTTCTGCCGCACTAGGGAGCAGAATCTTGAAATCTAATTCGAAGTAACGAAAGTTAGAATTATAGGGATATATCGATAAATTTAGATATCTGTTCAAATCAGTTATTTATTGAATAACCCATTATTATTATTATTTATTATTATTATTTTCCAATAATTCATTCCTCATTATTTCATTATTTAGGCAAGAAAGAAAGTATGGGACATTGGAAAATGATTTTTTTCTGTTTTCTTGTTTGATACTTTAGAGGAACATTTTTATAACAAGATTAAACAAATCCCGCTAATTTAATGCACACTTTACAAATACTGAATTAAGATGTGGTCAAATTGTAAAATATGACAATTAATCTTTTTACAATTTAAGCCTTATGGTTTTAGTTTAAACAGACTCGGGATAAGATTTTTTTATTTCAATCTATACAGCAGGACTAATTCAGAGTTATATGCATTTCAGACAAAAACACAATTTGAGATGAGGTGTAGAAGCGAAATATGACAATGAATTTTACCAAAGTCGTATTGCTCTTGTCGTCATTAGGACTCATCGCTGATGCACTTGCATCTCCATAGTATTGCTTTCCTAGAACCCGTTCCACTTTGTGCGTTAAATATACAGACATATCGTTGTTAATTGATTAATAAGTGATCGCAAGACATTTATTTTGTTCCACTAGTAGTCTTCCATCAAATTTACAAATCTAATCCTACAGGCAACGTATAGTGAACGCTTCTGTCATAAATTATGTTGTGTTGTAGAACGTGTAGAACGATCCTTCAAATATAGATTCAATTTAACAAGATGATGCGAGGCTGTATAAGGAATGATAATGCACTCAGAGAAGCAATATGAGCACATTACATACATGTTTCTGCGCTAAGCTTGACAAAGTGTAACAAGTACCAACCATCTCTGACACATAGTTTACATATCAGGGATTTTCTTTTGGTCGGAGAATAGGTTATCGTTTGGTTCTCTAATTTTAAGCATATCTCGATCTAGATACATTGGGCAATGTTATTTTGTGAATCTTGAACTCCTGATAAATTACTGAAATCTTTGAGGGAGTATTATATGCTGAGATTTATTTTACATTCTTATGAATACTCCTTCAAAATCACACTTAACATGTTTTATTTGTTATTTCATCTTTAGAGGCCACCTCAAAAGTTGGTAGGTCTATATTTACTTTGAAACATTCTGCTGTTTTTCAAAATTAATTTATTTTCGATTTATATTTATTATTATTACTGTTATTTATATGCCCTGCACGCATCTTTTAATGCGCTCGATCTTTATTTATTTCGATTCTTACAGCCCTTATGACCAGTGAGTTATTTGCTCTACAGATCTTTACTATCACACATAAATTATACTTGTTCATCAAATAAAATTGTACCCATGAATATTGCACGCTCAATCGAACTCGAATTTCTATTTTCCTAGACGCTGAAAGAGGTGAGTAGAATTTTTTTTTCATAATCACACAGCAAGCCCTTTTATTTCTGTGCGATATTTTTGTATCCAATTATTGTTTGATGCATCTGTTAATAACTATTTCTCTATTTCAATTTTATATAGCCGCTGCAAACCTTATCGGTTAGTTTACATCATTATAAACGAAATATTTTCGCATTTTCGAAAATTAGATGATCTTGGTGTCTAGGAATGATAAGAAAATCAAATCGACAGATTAGGTGTAAAATTCGCTTCCTTTATTCCGACGCATACATTTTATGAATGCTTACTCAATAATAATTTTTAGAGTGTTGGAATGGATGAAATAAAATGTCTCAGCCACGCTATTTTTTCTAGGAATCCACTAAATCGAATACAACGACTAAGCTTGTGCACATCCGCCGATTTATACTTCATCGATCAAACCATTATTCAATTGGAATAAGTAATATATTATTAAATTATGTTTGATTCAAATCATTCTGTAATATTCTGAAAAAATTAATTCATAATTCTTGACTAAGATAAAGGGATTGGTTGGAATACCGTTCTAATGATTGAAACACGCTTTCATTACAAATGATTATGAACATCAATAACTAAAAATCATCATAATTTTAAACCTATTACAGAGAACGAGAAACGTAAGTGAATTCCATTGAAATTTAAACAATCAATTAAGAAGTTAAATCAAAATTTATTTCAATCTAACCATTATATTTTTTCCACCTGCACGGTACAGAGCAAAAAATGCGTAAGTTACCGTAAAAATAACATATTTGGGTGATCGAATTTACAAGATAATCGAATAACGTTGAGCAAAGGTTTACATTTTCAAAACTGAAAGACAGGAACTATCGCACGCAATGTGGAAATAATACACTATCAATCTGCAAAACCTATGTATGGTCTCTTTCCCAGAAGATGCCATATTCTACATCTAACGTGTATTTTGAAACAATATTTTAGATGAAATTTTTCATATTCAAAAAAAGGAATAATTTTGATAATCCTAAATCTTGAAGTTTCCGAAATTCTAACAACTATTTGGCACTTCCATTTTGTTTGATCCACTGACGATCGACTGTTTGCAGACAAACTATTTTTATCCCACGTTGGATAATACCAAACTATTCTATGCTAGGACCTTCGTTCACAAAGATTACGATATAAAAAAATTGGTCTAGTCACACAAAAATTGAATTATTAATTGAAGAATATTCTGTGTCCTAATGATGACATTTATTAGCTTATCTACATATTTTCATTGTACTTTGTCTCGCAACTCAGTTTACTCATTTTTTTGTTCAAATTATTAGAATTGGAAGCTGCTCAATGTAAGAATACTTGAGAATATTGTTTTGAAATCTTTTTTTAAAAATTCTTTTGACTGCAAAATCAGACATAGTTTTACATTTTGTTACTGTTACGTTAAAATTAATGTGGATAGAACACAAGTCAACGAAAATTGTATCCTTTGCGGTCGTCTAAATGCACAGCAATTAATTGGTTAGTGCTTCGTTGTAGTCTACGGCAGATCTTCTCGTACAAAATAACGAGTGTGTTGTTCCAAATGACATTTTTATAACATGTATTTTAACTTTTCTTTCCATCAAGTATCAGGAACAATGAGGGAAACGTATATACTAGCAAAAACTAAAGTGAAAATATGGTGTTTAAAACACTCCGTATAGTCTGCATTCCAAGTTTGAAGTATGAAAGGACCATTAGATGAGCATTACTCAGTTTAGGAACACTCTTGCAAATAAACGTTTCTCATAATCTAAACCTGTTTCAACAATCCAAACCAATGAGCATTTCTGAACCTATCGCTTTGATCATCACTCTGATTATGATGGTGGATAATTAATTGATTGTTTTGCTTTATAGTGGATAATCAAGGTACGTAACCATTTTCGATGTTCGAATTTTTATTGATTTTGACTTTGATAAATTCCAATGTTTCGACGCGGAAGTTATAAAAACATAACTGTAGCTTATTAGTGAGCAGATTTTTTATGTTTAACTCAAATTGACAAATTCTTATCCATTATTCCACCTCGAAACGATGGTTAAATGTAACATGTTACACAAGGAGCACTTTGATACGAAAGAATCGGTTTGAAATGTGGTAGAAAGCAAATAATTGCAAAATGATGATAGAAATGTTTCCCCAAATTATCCTGCAATGAATTTCACCTTTAAAAATATCGTGTTGACCAAAGAAGTTACAGGGCGATTTGTTTGAAACGCACAAATGTAATTTTTAAAAAAGTATTTGTTTTGTGAAGGTATGATTTCGTAAACCGAAATTACTTGTTTGCATCGTACAGATTACTTAGGTTTGCATCACATAGAGCTAGAAAAAACTATTATTAGCTCTCATTTTAAATAAACTAAAAAATATCGCAGCTGATACTGGAAACTGCTAGAAACCATTTGATGTATGTAAATTACTGGAAAATATATACATGAATCAATAGAAATAAAATAAATCTAAATAAATAAATTCAATTCAACCATTGCTAAAAACCCTAAAAGAAATTGAATAAATATTTGTAATCTGAACAAGTCATTATTGTATAGCCACAGTTTCATTATTCTGATATATTATGTACAAATATGAGTTCTGAGTTCTGAGTTCTGAGTATACAAATTGAAACTAAATTAAATAAAATTTTCTATATTATTCCACCTACAGTCAAAGTAGCAGGTAATTTGCTGTGTGAACGAAATCACAATTTTTGCACACGACAAAAAGTTCTGTGTCGCAATAATAAAAACACATTTATTCTCCCTTTTTCCCACAGCCATCGAAAAGATCAAGGGTGAGTAGAGTGCAGAAAATGGTATCATTATTTATAGCAAATTTGCAAATTCACAACAATTTTAAAAACAAAATATCCTATAATAGATTACCTCAGTTCACCGCAATCACTGTGTTCGGTAGATGAAAGATGTTGAATGATTGAGCATCACCGAAGTAACTCCACTGCACGAAAGTGTGAATTTGTTGTGAGTCCAACATCTACATGACATATAGCTTCCACAATTTCGAAAAAAAACAAATAGCCCAAAAATCATCCCATCGTTGCTACGCATTCCTGCAAATAACCAGAATGCAATTTTCTCTTTCGTATTCGAACACCTGATTTGTGGTATGAATGATATTTAACAGTGGCTCCGATATCAAGCAATGTCTACCTTAATTCCATTTTAATGAATTGGTTCTGAAGCTTAGTGCTAACACGAACTTGCTTCTCCCTACCCAGGGTTGCTCAAACTGCCTGGAATAGCATTATTTAAAAAACACGCATTTCTAATTTGATTGCGTCCTTGATACAATTAGGCAGATTCATGTAAACTATAAGAACATCGGCAAAGACTTACAGCATCTTGGAATTTTTTAATCATATTTGTGGGTTAAGTGTCTTTAGGCATGCAGCAAATCTCCAGAACGGTTATGCATGATGGGTTTTCGTTAACCGCTTAAAGGCATACACCAATGTCATTTTGTAAAATTTATTACCATGGGCAAGGTTTATTTGCTATAAATGTAATGCCACATGGTGCTTGATAACGCTAACTATGACTACAATTTCAGCTTATTGAACATTTCTTGATCTTTCTCATTTTTATTCACATTTCTAAACTTATTTACATTTTTATTTATTTAACAGAGGCTGTTGACCGTAAGCATTCTCGTGCAATTTGCAAGTAACAATCAATTGTGTTTCGTGAATAACAGGTTGAAATACTTTACTATCATCGTACCCAGTAAAAGTGATGTCAGTAAGGCGGACAATAAGTTGAAGTTTTCTAGCACTTGAATTAGATGTATTTACGTTATTTGATTATATACAAACACAAAACGTGTTCTTCTGGCTTCCTAAATAGTGAAAATTATCTATCGATTTTAATTCCTTATACAAGTCGTCACTCAGCTAACACTTATTTGTTATACTGTGAACACGTAATAAGTCAAACTAACGCTGTTATTACGTTTAATCTAAGCTGAAGTCCATTATTCTCCGTTTATACCCATGGCTTTGTTACTAATTTGTTGCTTAAATAACAAGGTAATCGGCCTTAATTTTCCGAAAAAAATGTGAAATTGTTATATCAATAATACGGTAACTTGGAAATAAGAAATACAAAGGGCTGACTTGATACATCTGGGAATTAGATTCAAAACCTTGCCCTACACATCACGATATGAGTAATCGTGTTGCTCTAAGCTTATTTCTTTCATCTACTGGTGGATCGATACTGGAATTAAAACCTCGGCCTAAGGCCTTCAGCTGTCACCAGGGCGTAGTCATTGGTAGTATGAATGCCATGGGTTGAATAATGTATTTTGCTAATTATCATAAATGCATGAAATACTCAGTGATCCTAAATTGTGTACCGTTTTTTCTTAACCTTGCATTTTAGAAATCCCGAAAGTTGGTAAGATATTATTAATATCGCTTATATCGTATCGCTGTCAATTAAATTACATTTTAATCTACAATCCCTTATTCGGAAGAAACAATCGAGCATTGCCTAATGATTAATTAATACTGAGCGGGAATACAACTCTGAATCTGAGTAGCAATACTTGCGTCCGCGTGTTGGTTTTCAGGGTTCAAGGTTTAAAATCTAAGAATCTATGATATGAAAAGTTTATATCTGTTAAACACTATAGGATATTCGTATCGGGACGAAAATATAAAAATTGCGTCGTTCAAATGATCGACCGGTTTTGTAGTTAGATAAACTGTCATGCATTTTCTCCATATAATGCACAATATATTCGTTGGGATAAATATCGTGTGAAGTTGATTAATCAAATTATATGTATGTATTATATATGTATTATATATATTATGTATATATATATATAATTAATATTATGATACCTATGTTTAAGTGATTGCTCATTAGATATAGATCAACCGAATAAATAATCGTCAGTCTACGTTAGATATCTAGTGTTGCGTATTTGGCACGCATTAGAGCACATCAGAGCAGTTTGTATCCTCTAGTCGAGGTGAGGATGGAAACCATTACCTCACACGCAATAGTCAGATGCACACAGATATCAGCCACCAACTTATTACTTTGAATAAATTATTAGACGAGCATGTTAATTGTCATCTAATATCTTGTGCAAAATCATCAACTTTATGAGCGATCGATAATGTTGGATTGATTTTGCTTGTGATATTCAGTCCCTTAGATATGTGTCATCTATTTAACCTCTCTGTACCTTTGGTCGTTCTTCAACAGATCCTCAAGTTCAACAACTACAAAGTATGTTATAGATGGAGGTTGCATTGACAATTGCTTTCACGTAAACGCTCCTTGTTTATCACTGATATCCTCTTGTGAATTGATATTAGATAACGACCTAATTCTTACCGCTCAAAAATATTATTTCATAGCCCACTGTTTAGTTGCATGATTAATTAACTGATGCCCAATATAAAGAGCTTCGACATCATTGTATTAGGAGAATTGTGGTAGCGCAAGCAGTTTCAAATGTGGCTGCTCATTTCGACTTCCACTTCACTTGTATAACTTAATTTTGTGTAGATTAGCGTGTTGTCCATGCACATGCTAGGGGCTAACGAATTCCGATACGAATACCGTTTCAACTGAACCTATCCCCGAGAAATAATAACTGACGGATTTATTCATGAACACGTTCCATCCCTTACTAATTTATATTGATTCTGTGAGTCCAAAAGCATGCATTTGCTAGTTGATTAAATTTCTGGCTTCGGATAAAAATGCAATAGTTTCGATTGGTTCTAATCTTTAAAAACTTACTCGTTATTATCATATCAAGATTAATGACGCGCACCTATATCAATGTAATTCACGTCTGACGACAGTAAACAACACAATCGAGGAAAAATTAAATCCCATTTTTGTTGTTCATTAAAACAATTCTGTTTGCGCTCTTTTATTCATACTAATTCGACGACCTAACGTTCCATCTTTGATAGATCAAATCATGGTAAGAAATCATTTAATATATATATATATATGTATTATTACTGAGATATTTCACTTTCCTTGCCCCTACTCTTCATGTAACATGATTTTGATAAACATGAAAAAACCTTAATAATATTGCCGAATCTTTCTCGTTTTAGACCTGAAAAGTATGTTTTTACCAACGGTTATGTTGTGCATCGCAAAATTTTAGAATGCCGAACTTGTTGTTAAAAATAACGGTGCTGACTACGATCGACTCAGAGGATTATCAGAGTATGGTTTAGCCATTTTATCACGCGCATAAATTTGGCGCTTTTAGAAAATTCCCTCTTCAGCATTGCTGCCTAATCATCTGGGATTCCGAATAGCGCTGAAAAATTTGAGGGCTTGTTGAAACAATATTTCAGATGAATGTTTTAAGAAATGGAAATCAGATAAATTAGTATTTATCAAATATATAGTTGTAATATTTGTCAAATTGAAAAAATACTAGGTCGTGGTTTAATTTTCACAAATGCTTATTAGTGAGTTCTCAGCTCAGTTGGTGCGAATGATGTTCTATAACGCCTATGTGTAAATCAACTGACATCTTTAGAGTAAGAATGAATGTTAAAAGTGATTGATATAAAACAAGGTACATATAATACGAACAACAAATTGCGTGTGTTCACTAGTAATTTGATATTGTAAGACGCAAGAAGAAACCACGGGGTATTTGTCTATGCAATGCCTGTACGTGATAGTAGGTTTGCTTCCACACACCCAATAAACGCGCTCACATGTGCGTCCATGTAATATTAAAATAATGTTATGATACAACTTCAAAATTTGTTCACCTTACCATCAATATATTGAAAACAATTCCGTTTTTCATTTTTTACTCAACAGCACGATTGGCTGGTAGGTTTCGGAATTACAAATAGATTTATAGAATTTTGAAAACAACCTACATGTTACACTAGGGATTCTATTTCTAATAATATATATTTTGAGGAGTGAAATTGCTTATTGGTTATGCTTCCCACACGAATTACAACCAAAGACGGACTTGCAGTATGACATTTATCACATTAGCTTGTCTGGCACACAAAACGTATTCGCCCAATAAAATTGCATCAAACTAAGTGAATAGGTTGACCATGAGCTAGCTAACGTAATTAGTACATTTTCTCCCCAGAAAAAAGGTTTCGTGAACTACAAAACTGAAAAAAACAATTTTGTTTAAACTGTAAATGAATAACATTATAAACGCATAAACATATTCGTTATTAGTTCATTCGGGTATTACGATTTATCATTCATTGAGGAGCATAAAACTGTTTTATATGACCAAGGTTTTCATCATTCTATTCTGAATAGAACTATATCACAATTAGCCTAACTGTGAATTCATCAGAATAGTTTATTGTGGAAATGGCTGCATTGGATATCCGATTGAGCATTGTTTCAAATTACTTTTATTAGTCTATGTCAAATAATAATAATAATGAACGAACACAACGTATTTATTTGAACTGGAAAAACTCTAATGTTTATAGATCACGTTCATGGTAAGTTTTCAAACAAAATATGTGCACGTATTAGTAATTTGGATCTAGTATTTTTATTCAAATGACAAAATCCGTTCTTTGAAACAAAAAGTATTTGTTTCATTTTCAACGACAGCGATTCATGTTATAGTCATTGGCTGACATCGTGCTAAATTGATTGGCCAACGGTAGTGCGCTGCATGCTGAAACACGCTGCAGTCTCACTACCATTTATATTTCCCCCTCTTATCTGTCTAGGCCTGGGCAACCTGACAGTATCTTAGCCCACGTGCAGTCTCTGACTGTGCGGCACTTTGCCTGGATCAGGATTGTGCTTTCATACATACATACTTGACCTGAATTCCTGATGGCGTACTTGCTACTTCATCGCATTCTAATATGTTAAACAACTTGCAAACGACTTTTAAAAGTTAAACAGTGAGCTTAAATGCGACTACTGGTTCTGCATCGTCTCCAAGATAGGGACGGATTGTTAAGAAAATAAACTCACACATTTTCAAGGATACCGTCTACTTACATTGCACAAATATGTTCACACGAATGATATTTGGAATAAACTTCTCATATTTTGAGGAGTAAATTTCGTATTGGTTAAGCTTAAGTTAAGTTAAGTTAAGTGTTTTATAGGACCAACGTTTTCATCATTCTATGCTGAATAGAACTAAATCACAATTAGATTAACTGCTCTATGAATTCATTAGAATAGTTTATTGTGGAAAGAGCTGCATCGGACATCAGATTTAGCATTGTGTCAAATTACTTTTGTTAGTCTATGTCAAATAATAATAATAATAACAATAATAATGTTAATAATGAAAGAACAAAACGTATTTATTTGAACTGGCAATACTCTAATGTTTATAGAACACGTTCACGGTAAGTTTTCAAACAAAATATGTGCACGTGTTTGTAACTTGGATCTAGTATTTTTATTCAAATGACAAAATCAGTTCGTTGAAACAAAAAGTATTTGTTTCAATTTCAACGACAGCGATTCATGTCATAGTCATTGGCTAACATCGTGCTAAATTGATTGGCCAACGGTAGTGCGCTGCATGCTGAAACACGCTGCAGTCTCACTACCATTTATATTTCCCCCTCTTATCTGTCTAGGCCTGGGCAACCTGACAGTATCTTAGCCCACGTGCAGTCTCTGATTGTGCGGCACTTTGCCGGGATCAGGATTGTGCTTTCATACATACATACTTGACATGAATTTCTGATGGCGTACTTGCTACTTCATCGCATTCTAACATGTTAAACAACTTGCAAACGACTTTTAAAAGTGAAACAGTGAGCTTAAACGCGACTACTGGTTCTGCATCGTCTCCAAGATAGGGACGGATTGTTAAGAATATAAACTCACACATTTTCAAGGATACCGTCTACTTACATTGCACAAATATGTTCACACGAATGATATTTGGAATAAACTTCTCATATTTTGAGGAGTAAATTTCGTATTGGTTAAGCTTAAGTTAAGTTAAGTTAAGTGTTTTATAGGACCAACGTTTTCATCATTCTATGCTGAATAGAACTAAATCACAATTAGATTAACTGCTCTATGAATTCATTAGAATAGTTTATTGTGGAAATAGCTGCATCGGACATCAGATTTAGCATTGTGTCAAATTACTTTTGTTAGTCTATGTCAAATAATAATAATAATAATAATAACAATAATAATGTTAATAATGAAAGAACAAAACGTATTTATTTGAACTGGCAAAACTCTAATGTTTATAGAACACGTTCACGGTAAGTTTTCAAACAAAATATGTGCACGTGTTAGTAACTTGGATCAAGTATTTTTATTCAAATGACAAAATCAGTTCGTTGAAACAAAAAGTATTTGTTTCAATTTCAACGACAGCGATTCATGTTATAGTCATTGGCTAACATCGTGCTAAATTGATTGGCCAACGGTAGTGCGCTGCATGCTGAAACACGCTGCAGTCTCACTACCATTTATATTTCCCCCTCTTATCTGTCTAGGCCTGGGCAACCTGACAGTATCTTAGCCCACGTGCAGTCTCTGATTGTGCGGCACTTTGCCTGGATCAGGATTGTGCTTTCATACATACATACTTGACATGAATTCCTGATGGCGTACTTGCTACTTCATCGCATTCTAACATGTTAAACAACTTGCAAACGACTTTTAAAAGTGAAACAGGGCTTAAATGTGACTACTGGTTCTGCATCGTCTCCAAGATAGGGACGGATTGTTAAGAATATAAACTCACACATTTTCAAGGATACCGTCTACTTACATTGCACAAATATGTTCACACGAATGATATTTGGAATAAACTTCTCATATTTTGAGGAGTAAATTTCGTATTGGTTAAGCTTAAGTTAAGTTAAGTTAAGTGTTTTATAGGACCAACGTTTTCATCATTCTATGCTGAATAGAACTAAATCACAATTAGATTAACTGCTCTATGAATTCATTAGAATAGTTTATTGTGGAAATAGCTGCATCGGACATCAGATTTAGCATTGTGTCAAATTACTTTTGTTAGTCTATGTCAAATAATAATAATAATAATAACAATAATAATGTTAATAATGAAAGAACAAAACGTATTTATTTGAACTGGCAAAACTCTAATTTTTATAGAACACGTTCACGGTAAGTTTTCAAACAAAATATGTGCACGTGTTAGTAACTTGGATCAAGTATTTTAATTCAAATGACAAAGTCATTTCGTTGAAACAAAGGGACGGATTGTAAAAAAAAATAAACTCACATATTTTCAAGGATACCGTGCACTTCTATTGCACAAATATGTTCTCACGAATGATATTTGGAATAAACTTGTCACATCCTGTATTTTTGAGTTCCTAATCCGACTAGATACGGGAACTATAATCCAAATATCTGGATCATACGAATAGAATCCAAATACCAACAAATATCATTTTGACGTCATAAATTTATAGTGATTCTCAAGAGGCTAGTTAACTATTCATGTATGCATCCTTTCTTTGTGTAGCTGATGACCACACTCACAATTTTCAATTCAATTTCAATAACGTGGGATTAGTATATGTTTTTTGACAAAGCGATTATGGGAAAATGTTTAGAAATTACTGTGATAAATGTCTGGTGTAATGCGCTTCATCCCAAGGTCACCAATCAGCTGAGTTTTTGTTGGATAAAATACGATTTAGGGTGGAATAATGGAATAATGGCTCTAAACGTTCAGGCAGGATTTCAATTCAGTTGCCTCATCAAGATTCATTTTATGTGAAGTTGGCAAACAACGAAAGCCGGTGGGATGTGTGAGGAATATAAACAGAACAATACCATGATTATTCATAACCGTTTCAAGACAAGCTGGAATAATGTTTTAACTCCGATTTTGCAGTAACCTATCCATTATTAGTTTTTACGTTGAAGTTTCATTTACATCAAATGGATCACCCAGGTCCATCTTTCGAGGTCAGTGAACATACTGTAAAAATGGGTTCATTTGGCCTAAAATTTCACCGCTCTATTCGAAGCTGATGGGTGCATTTTCCAACCTAACTGATTAATCGGTTATTTAACGCGTATCCGTCGTACTGAATTCATTTTCAACATGGAACAATTATGTGTTGAGGATATAGTGTGTGATTTAATGCGAATATCTGTATGATATCAACTAGACTTTGGCCATAAATTCGTTTTAAATCTTTAAATTAATTACACGTTATTTCGTCGCTTTTAATTTTAGGCTGTGGATGCCGTAAGTACACAACGAATTGATTCAATTTTAATTTCAATTAATCAAAATTCTAAATTCACATAAATTTATTTTAATTAAAGGATCTTAACATGAATTTTAGCAGAGTTGTTGCCTGGTTTTAGAACACCTCGCCTCGACCACCCATTGTTTTCTATCGTGTATCAGCAGAATCACAAGCTCTAATGATACCGGAACATCGTTTGTTTATTAATATGTGGGAACTCAATGCATATAATTATATCGTGTTGAGAACAAGTTTTAATAATTTATTATCGAATGTGTGCTCCATGTTGTGATTAGTTCCACACGTTTAAACCACTGGTTCCTAACCAGGGTAATGTACCGGGGTACATTATTTTTTGCTTCAAAAAATACTGGTCTCGCTGACAAAAAATAAGTGGAAAAATTAGATTTAATTTTGTTCAATGAAAGTATTAGATTTCTTAATCATGAGACAGCGCGCTAAATGTTGAATTTAAAATTGCTTAATTTTTAAAGTTAAAGGCATCGTGCATACTATTTAGTAAACGTTGTTATGTTTTATATATCAATCGTTCCCAAGCACTGTGTCGTGTATTGATTACTGACGTGATGTGTGTGTCGTGAAAATTTAAAGAGATCAATAGTGTACAATAAATTAATTTACCTGGAAAACAACACCAATATGTATTAATTTCTGTCGTTATCGAATCAAAATTAATAAACATTTTTTTCTCATTTTCGCTCATAAAAAAGGACACGGCTGCCGTAAGTATTAATATTTGTTTGAAAAATTGAGCTATTTATTATGAACATTTGCTTGTATATGTCAGCATTTTAACCTCGCGGGATTTTGAATAGCATTAATGTAGACTGATGCCAGATTTAATGTCTCGAACTGGACTAAATAGTCGTCTCAGTCAATTTATTTGTCTAGTTTCCTGAATATAAACTGTGATATCCAGTAGTTAAAGATAAATCCTCGATGAAAACTTTTTTTCTCAATCTTAAGCCGGCTATATTACTGTAAACTAGACATGAATGAAAAGATAAACGGCACATATATATAAGCCTTTACCACTGGTTCCCGGTTTACTGAAACTAATATTTTTGGTCATATCTTTTGAGTAATATTCAAATTAACACCGGCGTTGGAATGGGAGAAAGCAACATTGTGCATAGATCATCATTCGTTACTTGGTGTTTCTGCGTGCTTGAAAATTTGAAATGATACACTTTGAGAAGAACGTTGATGCGTTTTTTTCTGCCTATCCCATAAATGAGATCGAAATCTAACGAGCGATTTTAAATTCTGAATTTCAGCATATCGTCCATACTTTGAGGTGAGTACTCGATAAGTTTCACTTTCTGCCAATGAGGATTCGGTATATGTGTATGATTCAGTAACCACTATCACTATTTATATTTGTTTGTTTTGCAGGTGTATTAAAGAAAACTGGCATCTCTTCTGTTGAAACTTTTCAGTTCCAGCTAAACAAATAAAACACCTCGTTGCATCAGAGGCGTGTTTTGACTTTAAATGGTTTTGTTCATATTTGGGATTGGAGGAATAACCTAATGTTGATTGTTCCAAACTAAATCTCAAAAAACATGCGGTAAGAAGATAAAGTTTACACTCAATTTAGGAGAAATGATACTTCGAAATACACCTAATTTAGATCTCATTTTAACGATTACATTGTTGAAAACTGAGTTTCACCATTTCACATCTAGATAAGGCTGGGGGTGATTGCGAAATAACAAATATAAGAATTATATAAATGGAAAGTTCACCGGGAAAGCTTGTGGACAAGTTTAGGCGCTGTCTTAAATCAGTAACAAAATCGTGAAATTTTATGAAAAAAATGAATCGAAGTACTATTCTTTGTAAACATTTTGATTGCAATATATCGATAAAATAGAAATAGAGTATCGCACTGCGGTTAATTTTATATTTGCGAAGAACAATTTTTCGTTATTTCATGATGTCATAGTTACTGAGAAAATTATGCATTAAAAAATATAAGATAGAGAGAGAATGCATCCAGAATATTGAATAATCTAAGGGTGAATGTGAGATGGTGCGCGCACACACAGCGTTTGCAAGTAGGAAACAAGTAAATTAAATTCGAATATGGTTCAGCTCATTTTTAAGTTCTTCTGGTAAACCGATCCAGCAAAATAAGAATCATATGAAACATAATTAATTTAATTAAATAATAATAAATCGTACATAGTACACTGGTAAATAATAGTCGGAAGATTCAAGTAATCTGTGTTTAATTAAGTAAATTACAAAATTAGTTTTAAAATGTAGCCTATCTACATCGTAAGGTTTGATTCCGGATATATTGAATACCTGTCCTGCCCCGCAAGTTAGCTATAGAACCTCGATAAACTATCGGTGGAACATTGCATCACCACGAAGTGAATGCACAATCCGTGAAATTATCTTTAAAATTGAAGTAGGAGAGATCGTTTATGAATACCTAACTTTAACTATGGCGTCTAGTTGCAATGTTTATAGCAGACAGATTTACCGAGAAATTCGCATGAATGATGTCAATGGTTAAAAGCTAAATGAAAGCAACGTATTCATAGTAATTTCTCATTTATTGTGGTGATCAAAATCCCCGCACTTGAACTTCACAACCGATTTGTTGTTGTTGACGTCACCAGGTAGCGATAGTAAATATTAGGTTCAATGTTCTATAGCTTCGTGACAAGTGAAAATTACACCTCTTCAGACAGTACAATGTGTACGCAATTCAGTTTATTGATATTCTGGATCCTCTTCATTTCATGAACAAATTTACTAAATGATTTTTAGAACTGAAAAGAATAGACTTTCACTCCATATATTCATCTCTACACCACATTGCAAGTTGGAGCTTTACAAGTCATTAGTTTACTGCAATATTATATCTAGAAAAGCATCAAACAATGTTTCACACGATTCATTACCTCGAGTTCAGATAATTATTATTATATGGAAATATTTGATATCTTAGGATTGGAACTATTGTGTTTTCGTATAACACTACAAAATTGATTGCTTTTTTACAGAATATAGAACATTTTATGATTGACATAGATTTACAATTTGAGTGCAAAAAATCTGAAGTATGTAATCTTCGCCATAAAAACAAAATTTCTCTACCGAAAATTCACAAACATGTATGAAAAGTTGTCTCCTTTTCAAATATTTTCTCCCTAATAAAATGCGACTAATCAATTCAATGACTAATTGTATTAAACAATTTAAATCCTTCCTAACACCGGAAAAAGTATCCGAGCTATTAATACAACTCCCGATAACTTAAACTAATATGGCAATAGGGGCTTTTAATTTATTACCCGTAAATATTAAGAGCTGCCGAAGATAACATATTTCATTGTACTCTGTAGTATAATTACTAATACAATAACGTCTGACGTAGGTAGGATAAAATACACATTACAATAAAGGTTTTATCGCGGTAGCCAAAACGTGTACAACGGTACAGAAGTGCGGTTACGTATCAGGCGTAAACGGAAGAATTATCAAAGTCAAATTTTACGTCCAGTAAAACACAGTTATTACATAGCCCCCTCCAAAAATTCTTGTCAAAGATGACTTATGATCAGTAAGTGACAGTCGAATGGGCCAAGTGGTGCCAGGGCGTTCCAGGCTGGTACATAGTATCTCAGCAACCATTCATTCCAAAGTCAGCCAAGGCACCTCTTCTGCATGGGTCGATAGTAGGCGTCAACGGGGTAGGGGACATTGAGAACAGAGTAAAACTAATCCGAATCACGTCTTACATGAGGTGAACGTGCTGCTTGCGAGGATTTCTTGCCTGCCATGGTCTTAGTACGAAGCGTAGGCGCGTACGTGGGCTTAACAGAGAAGAACCAGTTGCCTTGAAAACAGTCCCTGCTGAGCATTGCATGCATCCCCATGGTTGATGGCAAACGGACTTGCCTGGAGAAAGCTGGATGGCGTGCCAAGTCAAGATGGTAAGGACTTTATCTGATAGAGTTCGTGTTGGACGGTGAGTGTTCATGGCCGGAGCTACCAGTTTGAATTTGACAAGCGTAGGTGGTCCATGGATGGCGTGTGCCACGGTTGCATCAGTGGGAAGTGTGCATATCTACCTGAGGGGGTAGGAAGAATGAACACCGTCTCTGATACATGTGTTTAAAGCCACGACAGAGTGATAATGACGAGGTACAAAAATTTCACCGGAAATATACCAATCTCTGCTATATGTTCTTAAACGATGGCAATTCTGATTTGTCTTCGTGCGTTAAAATTAACGACTTTGCGTTACCACAGAGAAAATCTCTTAATGGATGAGAGACACGCGTGCATTGCGGAACGAAACGACGGAAGAAGTTCACTAGTCTATGAAATCTTCGGAGATCCTTAAAGCTGGTGGGCTCTGGGAATTTCAGGATTGTTCCTGTTTTCTCTTCCAGTGGTTCAATTCCTGAATCCGAGAGACTATGACCTAGGAAATTGACCGCAATCTGACCGAAGCAGCACTTGTTTGCGTTGATAATAACCCCATGACTGAATAAACGATTGAAAAGCACATCCAGTTGACGATTATGGTCGTTATAGGTGGTAGCGACCAGTACATCCTCAAGGTAGACGTAAGCGAAACCGTGGCCTCTGCAAACCTTATCAATAAATCGTTGGAAGGTTTGAGCGTATCACGTAAACCGAAAGGCATACGAACAAACATGTATAGTCCAAACAGCGTGCTAACAGCTGTCTTCATGATGTCTGCTTTGGCTAATGGGATTTCGTTGAACGCCCGAACGATCCACCTTACTGAAAATGGCGCACCCGTTGATACTGGATGTCGTCTGAATATGCAGAATGACGTACCTATCAGGTGCCTTTGCCTTGCTCTGCATACTGTAATCGCCACGCATGCATCAATAGTTAAGGGTTATCTTCGGAACCACGTGCAGCGGTGGGTACCAAGGGCTACTAGATGGCCGTATAATGCCTAATTCTAGCATGAGCCAGAACTCCTTGCGCGCGATCTGCAACTTCTATGTCGTTAATCGCCTCGGTTGTCCGTAAACTGGGGGACCACTAATGGGAATGCGGTGTTCTACTAGTATAGTAACCGCCGGTAGTGCAGTAGATGATGATTGGTCCAAGTTCAGATACTTAGCGAACAACATTTCATAGCATGTTTCTACGTCGCCAAAACTCAAAAATGGTGAAATCCTTGTTTCTCTGCTCAGGGCGCCAATAACCTCTAGACGAGTAGTACCATTTATCAGTTACGAGCGCCTAGAATCGACAAGGAGGTTATATGAATGCAAAAAATCAACTCCCAAAATTTTAAAGTGAACCGCAGCGATCGAAACAATCCAGCGAAATTCATGTAGCAAACCTAAATCAAAGTAAAAGAAGCCTTGACCGTTGGTTGTGATAACCGATTTGTTCGCTGACTATAAGTGTTGGCTTATCTGACTAGACATTCCGCAGCGGTCTATTGGCAGTACACGCAAATCTGCGCCGATGTCAACTAAGACATGTAGACCTAATGACCTATCCTGGATGAGGAAAAGACTACCTAGCCGCTTCACGCTTCATTACATGCTGGCTTGCTTTTTTGCTTGCAACGTGCGATACTATCAAGGTTTAATGTAACGTCGTGCACAATCATCGTATTTCCCGTGTATCCGGCAAACGGGTAGCCGAGTAAGGCTAATCGAGCGTTCGCAGGATGGTGTGCGTGATGATGACATACGGTTGAGTGTGAGGTTTCGAACCTCATCTCGTAAAGCTGCATCCTCAACCAGTAAGTCTGCATTACTGTTTAACTTTTAGCGACCCAATGCGTGTGATCGTTTATTGGTCACTGTGGAAATATGTGTAACTGCTGGCTGGGAAATAATGCGTTCTGCAATGCTGTCCAACATCTCCCCTAGTTCAGACACTACAGTACATTTTGCAGCATATGGCTTTCAAGCAATTAGGCGGCGCATCTCCATTAGTATGGTGGATGGCTTTTTGCCAGAACTTCCAAGCTACACTACAGCTGCTGTAACCTGGATCGTTCAGACGCGACCGTAGGGAAATCACGGCCTGCTTGATGTTACAGTAGCGGTCAATTCAATTCAATTCAATTCAAATTCAAAGATTTATGGTTAAAAAAGTTAATACTTTACAACACCACAGGATGACGGTATGAATAAAAACAGAAAAAAATACAATAGTATAAAAGCAATAGTGAATATCAAATGTAAGGCTCACGAATGTTATTCTTTTGCATATGTAAGTCCAATTTCACTTTAAACGCCGCCAGGCAAGGAGAGTCCACCACATGTTGGGGTAGGGAATTCCAAAGAAATATAGCACGTATGGCGACAAAATGGCGCCGACAGTCAATACGGGAACTTGGGACGTAAAGGGATAAGGTATATCCGCGTATCACTTTTCCATCACACACATCAAGCAAGTGTTTTAGTAGATGTCTTTCGGTAGACACAATTCTATAAGTCAGAATAATATCGCGTCGTATCCTCCTTTGGGTAAAGTCGCATAGACCCAGACGTCGCAATCTTTCGGTGTACGGAACATTGCGAAGACCCATCACTAACTTTGTTGCTCTGTGATAGATTTTATCGAAGAGAGCAATATTCTTTCGCAGCCAAGGAGCCCACACCTCTACCGCATACTCCATCGTAGGGCGAAGGTAGACATTCATTATCCTTGGTAACGTTACCAGAGAGAATCTTCCAAATATTCTTCGAAAGATACCTAACAATCTGTTTGCTCGTCGATATATGTTCTGACAGTGCGCTGTGCTCTTCAGGTTCCCGCTAATCCACATTCCAAGATCTTTTTCTAACGAGCTCCATGCTAGGTTTTCAGTTCCCAATCGATATGTCCAAGGGTTCAGCAAGGGCTGCGTCGCGAACGTGTATGAACAAGTCAGCGGAGTTTCTGCATTAATTGCGCAAACATGACTCAGTCACCAATGATATTTTTAGCACTGAATTCAGTTTCTAAATAATAAAACTAATAATCAGGGTCATGTGTAATGAAACATGGTAGTTCAGTTTAGTTGCATAAGACAGTAAGTGGCTAAGGAGCCAATTGAGCATCAAGAATTTCTTTCGGGGAAAGCTGCAGGGAATCAACCACCACTGCCAATACGTTTTTTCGTTATTGTGCGTTAAATATTTCTAACGATCGCGACGCCAAGATATTATCCGTGTTGTATTTTTAAGAAGCACAACGTTATGAATGACGATATAAAAATGGAAAGCAATTTCTCTTCACCATTACGGTGAGAGGACAGTTTTAAAAGCGTTGTGTATTAAAAAACAGAACTTTTGCATTTACTTCATTTAAAAGATAATGCTAAAAATGTTGAACTACCTAATCTTACATAGCAATTAAGAGGACTATTTAAGAAACAGCTTAACCCAAATGCGGTCCAAATCATACTTAGATCTCGCGACAAAACTGCAGGATATAAGTTCTTCTGGGAGCCGGTTGTAGAAATTTACCCCCTGAGGCAGAAAACGTTTTTACGGGAGTGTAGTCTGCATCGCTCCTTAGCAAGTTTGAATGAATGCCCGCGGGTGCCCAGCTAGAGACTTAAATCAAAAAATTCGTTTCTAACCATCAAAACTAGTTACGAGAAAACGATGCAAAAATGCACGATAATACGAGGTAAGAAATACCTGAAAAAATAACGCCGATTTAAATCGGAAAAATTGACGTACCGGAAAACATATGCGAATATTGCGTGAATATATAGATCAACAATTTGTAGTAGACTGTCTACTACAATAACGCTGCATGAAGGTAGGAAATGATCAAATCCTGGTAAACGGCTTTGTTCACGGAACAAAGCTCTTTTGAATTGAAATCCTCTGTGCGTGGTAATGGTAGCGGGTACACCAAAAATGGATATCCATGAATTAACGAATGTTCGTGCTATGGTTTCGGTAAAAATATCTCGCAAAGAAACTGCCATGGGCCAGCGTGTATATCTGTCGACACAGGTTAGTATATAGCTATACGTTCATAATACCGGTAAAGGACCAACGATGTCCAGGTAGGTATGCTTGAATCGACCGTCAGGTAAAGGAAAGGTACTCAAGGGTGCACGGGTGTGCCGGTGGATTTTTCCGATCTGCCAAGTCACACAGTATTTTTCTCAGTGACGAATTTGGCGTTGCATATTGTGTCAGATGAAACGATCTGTTATGAGTTTTACGGATGAGCAAATGCTGGGATGCGACAGTCCGTGAATGTGATCGAAAATCATCCGGCAATTTATTTGCGGGACGAAAGGTCTCGGTTTACTGGTTGATATATCACAGTGGATCTTGGCATCGCAATCGAGCAGCGGCAAAAGGGCAAGTTTGAGTGACTTATTTGCGACGATTTCGGAAAATTCATAGTCGCTTTCTTGATGGCTGGCCAGTTCTCTGAGGTCGAGTACCGGGTTTTTTATCTGTTGGATAGTATGACGCGTTAAGGCATGAGCAACTATGTTACGGTCACCATCGATGTGTCAATATCTTTAGTGAACTGTGCGATGAAGTCGAGTTGACGAATTTCTCTTGGAGAGTTTCGTTCTGTCGGAGAACGGAACGCATAAACGATTGGCTTGTGGTCGGTGAACACAGTAAATCTGCGTCCTTCGAGTAGGTGACGGAAGTGTTTAATAGTTAGGTAAATGGCGAGAAGTTCGCGTCCAAAAGTGCTATATCTAGTCTGGGGCTGTTGTAACTTACGTGAGAAAAAGGACAATGGTTGAATTTCTCCGTTTGCTTCTTGCTGCAGCACGGCTCCGAATGCAGCTTGTGAGGCGTCGGTTTTCTGGACCAAATGCGTGTTATAGTCGGTTTTCAAGTGAATCAGAGCGGAAGTGTTGATCGAAAGTTCTTTAGCCTCGACGAATGCGGATTCTGCAGTGGTTGTCATTGACAACTTTTTGGGATTTCCTTTAAGCATGTCGGTTAGCGGTTGGAGTATTTTGCAGCGTTGGGAATAAATCGTCCATAGTAATTAATGACGCCTAGGATACGGCGTGAGCTCTTGATTGATTGTAGCATTGAGTATTCGAGTATGGACCGTGTTTTTTCGCTTAGTGAGCTTATTCCATTACTGTCAATCCAATGACCGAGAAAATTAATGGTCGACTTGCCAAAAACGCATTTGTCAGGATTGATAGTAACGCCGTATTGGGCGAAGCGTTGGAAGACTTAACAGAGGTCTCGTACATGCTCCTCGTGTTATGAGCTAGCTACTAATACGTCTTCAATATACACGAAAACGAAATCAAGACCACGAAGAATCTGATCCATGAACCTTTGAAAAGACTGTGCTGCGTTGCGCACGATAATCGCCGCAAGGTCTCTAATCTCCGTTCTTCATGGCGACCATGTTTAACGGTGATGCCCACGGACTAGTTGACGGTCTAATTATACCCAATGCAGCCATATGTTCGAATTCGCATTTTGCTGCTTTAAGCTTTTCAGGCGTAGCCTGCGAGCTTTAGCAAAACCTGGAGGCCCTTTAGTGACGATGTGATGGTGAACATCGTAGCTAGGTCGCTCCGTGTATCGTGCTCGGTGTGTTGAGGTCGGAAAATCGCGCAAGACATGACTGTAAGTGGCATTATTTTGGACGAAAATGCGCAGACTAGGTGAGGTGATGGAACAGATTTTCCTGGACACGTTGAGTGACGTGGTGTTATCGTGTAGTCGTCGGTTCTGAAGATCGATTACTAGACCCTACTTCGTCAGGAAGACGATACCGATTATGGGCTTTTGCACATCGGCTATCAAAAAGACGAAGAGGAATTCACGTCTGAGTCCGAGATCGAGTTTAAGAAGTTTCTGACCGTAGGTCGAGATTTTCGAATCGTTGGCCGCCTGCAATGTAATGCTTGATGGAGGGATGTCGCGTTTTTCGCAACTGTGGAGCATAACGCTAACCTCGGCGCCTTGTTTACGGGAAAGTTGGGTTTAGTATATGCATCGTAGACGTACAAGAGGTGACTAACAAAATGCCAGGAGCAGCCGTCGCCATTACTGACTGGCAACCTGTTTCCCGACTTGGTGGCTGTGTGTGCATTAGGCTGTTTGCAAACTGGACGGCAGCTGCGCGCGGCCTCTCCAACGTGGCGATGATAATTGCAAAACCAGTCAGCATCGCGAAGACCAGAACGGCTTCTATTTCCAAATTGACTCCGAGATCTAAATCTAGACGTTTTGGGGTGTTCCATGTTGACGATAGTGAGCTGTAAGGATGCGATTTCCTTAGTCAGCGTGGCCACGGTTGCTTCTAGCATTGGGAGCTTACCACCTTCTGATACTTGATTGACGCTAGTTCTGTCAAAGCTCTCGTGGATTTTATCTCCAAGTTCAGCCAATGTGTCAAGACAGACTTCGTCGATCGACACAGATAGGATGGGAGTGGTTCTGGATGGCAGACAATTCAGCCAAAGTTGTTGTAAGACGTAATCGTCTAACTTGGTGTTGCCCACGAGGGAACGCATGTGACGCGAAAGCTGT
This sequence comes from Atriophallophorus winterbourni, assembly GCA_013407085.1. NCBI lineage: Eukaryota > Metazoa > Platyhelminthes > Trematoda > Plagiorchiida > Microphallidae > Atriophallophorus > Atriophallophorus winterbourni. The sequence continues at coordinate 82,939 of JACCGJ010017847.1, forward strand.
TAAGGGGTTCTGTCGCCGAGTTCCACACCAGCCATCAACTGCTTTGGCCTGGCTTCATCTGAAGCCATAGTACGCTTGAGGACAGCAGCCTTCAGCGTGTCGTACGGCGAAATGGAGGGCATGAGGTCGAGAACGTCTAATACTTCTTTTGCGATGTAAGTCGGTAACTGTGATTGTACAAAAGGAAATATGACGTCTTGCTTCGTGATTCGTCTGAAACGAAACATGCCTTCTACCTGGATAAACCAGACATGTGGGTTAGCGGGGTCGAATGCTGGGGTGTTACCACCGATGACGTTCACTTGCGATTCGTTAGGTACAAACGACATTATGGCAAAATTGAAAAAAATAACGGGAGTTCTGAGCGAAAAATGGAAGATGAGCTCACTAATTATGTAGCGGATAGTGCAGAAGTATAACAGGAAATGTTATAGTAAAAACAGACAAAGGAACGAACGATAAGTGAAAATTCAATGTCCAATGCAAATATCCACACATAAAAATATTCCAGCTCCAAACTCCGGTGCGTCGCGTTGATCAGCAATTATAATTGGCGAAGCTGAAAAATGTGGCGACAGGTCAATTTTGCCGTTAATCGTCCTGATGCACAAACAGGCGATAATACAGCACCACGGAAACAATCAGGATAAGAACGTGCACAGAAAAGTATATTATGGAATAATCGTTGATTAAAACAAGCATCGATGGAAATAGAAATACAATTGAAAAGAAAGTGAAATTACAAGTTGCTACAAGGTATATTGTATAACCAGACCTTCGGCTTTCAAATCACATGTATCAATTTATACCCCTCAAATATCGATCAGGTTCGGTATGTATGACAATGCCTTTGTGTGGCGACAAATGCATGTGATTAAGCGCTTTGGGGCACAAGAAGCCTCGTCAACCAATCACCGCTCGTACAACAAACGTTTGCTGCGTTTAAAAGCAGTGCAGATTTTCCCAGATTGCCATACTTAATAAAATAATAATATTATTTTTGAAATTTAAGGTATGCTAATCATGGTTGATAATTACAAAAGTAATATGTAAAGTGGCAAATATATTTTCATGGTCACTTCTGCAGCCGAAATTTACGTTCAATAAAAATAAAGGTAATCAGTATTTACAAATTGTTTACAGATAATCAGTAAGTGATCTGACGTTGTACAAAAACATTGATATTGGGAGCAAGAAATATCAATGAATGTTCCGGAAAGCACTGAAGTTTACCGAATAATGTTCATTGAAGGTATGTGAATTTCTGTGTTTTAATTTTTCGATACCTTTCTTTTCGATTGTGTGTATCCTGAATATGAACTGTTTTCTTGCTCGCTAGGCAAAGGGATTTGATTTTTTCTAGGTTGAAATCTCTAGCGGGCCAGTTTTGTTTGGGTGCTGGTTGAGAAGTTAGACTGCGAAATTAATACTCGAAAGCGAGAGAGTTTTCATGGTAAGTTCTGAAAATAAATTTTATAACAATACCCAGGAATGCCATTATTAATTATTATTATTATTATTTGTTGTAGTTGGTGACCTTTCTCCGGCTCACGACTAGCGACCACATCCTTCGACGTTGCTGCAAAGATTCCTTAGCTCCTTGTCAAACTAAAGGAAACATTTCGTTTTACGCCGACGCGTTGACACCAGAAAAGCCACCCGATAACTGTCTAGTTATTTTTCCGGATAAACATCCAATAATCTCAAACATCAGCTTATTGATCAAGAGACCAATCTAGAGATGTTGCAGCATCACGTAACTTATCCCTGTCTACCTCCCAATAATTCCTTCCGGAAATGGGATCTGGTGAACAGCCACTGTTACACTTTCATAGAAACGTTGAGATGGCATGATCGCTACCACCCATAGGAGCTTCAACCTGTAACTGAGTAATATCAGTCAGCATTTATGTTATTACCAAATCCAACATAGATTCACACCCAGTAGGTGCTACTATGGCCGGCTAGAAAACAAGCTGCACGAAGCCCACATGAAATACGTCGTCAAATAATTTCCTTTCGCGTGATCCAGAGCCTTCCTTCACTTTAGCACAATAAATGCTAGGAGCATTGACTCCCTTTACAATCAAACAGATTGAAAAACTATCGTTCTAATAGATCTGTGATATCAGTGTAACTGTCTGAATATTTCGCGAACGATATTCGACACCTATTGTTGCAAAGGAAGCTGCAGTCTTTATTCGGCAACATTAGCGTTCACCCAGACCGGCAGTCTGCTGGTAGTAAAATAACACGATTAGCAAAATATGTTGTTGAAAGTTAAACGCCACTACACACCTGATTCTAGCGGCCGCTAGATCACAGCGATCATAAGTAGGGCCATATCGGGATTAATTTGCTTCTAAGCAAGCCAAGTTTCCGTTGATGCAATGATCGCCTAACGGTCTTGCCTATTCCGCACAAGAAGTTCCTCCAATGTTTTCTCAAGCTCCTCGCGATAAAATATATCATTTTTAAAGATTATGAGCCCTGTGAAGGCATATTATCAGAGGCCTCTAATGAACTTCTGACCATATGCTTACACCCTGCCTTACTGCGCTCGCTAATCTCCAGAGTAGCTTTTCGCATCTTCACAAGATCCTTCATGAAGAGATCACACAGAAGCCAAACTTCGCTAACATTCTACCTGTATTCCCTTTTTAGCATAAAGTTCAATTTCTTAGTGGAGTCTAACACATTTTTTAAGGGCCTGCGGTGATCAATCGGCGCTGGCCTGCGGCCTAGTAGAAATGCTGTGTGTATAGTTACACCCTCCTGTAGCATAGACAGTGAAGCATTAATTAAGATCAATCGTAAGTGCATAATGTGATTTTTAAGCGGTATTTGAATAAGTTGTTTATATATGTGACTACTCATCCGTGCCAAGCCCATCGAACTATTCACAAAGTTGATCACGACGGTCCATAATGGAAGCACTGGACTCGAGTTTCGCTCTCATTTGAGCTCATCAGCGGTGCATATCCACCGCTTCGGGGGCGGGATTCGAACCCCCGACCATCACCATTGTAGTCCTACGCCTTAACGACTTGGGCTACCGTCCACCGTTTGACCGATCGTAATAAAGCGTTTATGAACTGTTCTCCAGACTGGCACATTTGAGTAGCTTTGTTTGCCCGACCATTTCAGAAGGAGCCAGCAATGTCTATTGTGGTCGCCCAAACGAAACAGATCTCCGTGTCAGGTCTTCCCATAATGTGATTATCGTTCACTGTACAAACATCATGTTATTCATTCATTCGATCAATACACGAGTTCAGTTACGGTTGTATTCTGTGAAATCCAAGGCTGAACCAGTAGTAGCACATATATAAAAATTGGCGACGGTGTGCGATAAAAAATTTCAAACATCGAAGAATGTCAGTCCCGCTGGAGCTCATTAAAGGATTATTCAACATTTAACTGGAGTTCATAGAGAAAGTTGCACTTCGTCTAATAAACAGTTCAAGTTCTGGAGAATCAGTCGACATTTCTGCGCGAAACTTCAAAGAATGCTAGTCTCACTCAGATACTGGAGTCACATTGGATTTATTAAAGTTAAAAATTCACACAGAAGGTGCTTCTGCTAAACATGAACTGCATTCTCTTAGAATTTATGAGTTTCAAACAAAAGTTGTATCAAATTTGGAATCCGACCACGACAAGAAGTTAAAAAGCCGGTGAAGAATTTCAAAATAATGAAGTATATCAAACATAAATAGAAAATTAGAGAACAACTATTTTGCCTCCAGTTTAAGACGTAATTGCGATTTGATCTTGCAGAAGAATCAGCTCATAATTTCCCGGCAACTGAACACAACAAAACAAACCCTGATGTGCATGCTGGTAGATACAGATACAAGCAACACAGAAAACAAAATTGTAAAATTGTTGGTCATACCTAAAAAAGTGTGTCGTAGAAAGCGTCTGAAATTCATAAGAAACATGTTTCATAATAGCATGAGAAACAAGTGTGATTCAAATCTGATTACAACCGCTAAATCAAAATTTATCACACAATGGAATTTCGCAAAGTGTTCATTCTGTACTCAAAATTTGGAAAGAATTTTAGATAGTAAATATAGGAGACCAGGTTCGTCGAAGATTTCAGCTGTACACAAAATTACACTACCTCTCAACAAAGCAATCATTCATTGCATTGTGTGTCGGTAAATAGTCATCATAACGACATACTCGAGATTTATGAACTACAAGTCCCAGTTAATAATCTACTGACACAGTCTTCTAAGCGAGAATGGTCGGAAAAGTGCCATATGTCAATCGAATTTATAAAAAAGAAATTAAATCTGAGCTCATAACGATGCATTATGATTTTCATCTACTAATGATGGTAAAAGTCGAAATTTCAAAATATGGATCTGGAGAAGTTTTACAGCACAAACTGACAGACAGTACAAAAAACTATGCAACGTACGACTTACAACATCAAAGTGGATCTTATGCAGTTCAATCAGCAACAACATGAAATCAGTCTTATGACAAGTATTTCTCAAAGTTCTTACCCGTCAGTGGGCCAACAAATAGAGGCGTTTGTCGGAAAACGCGGAAGATGGATGAAAGTCAAAATGCCAACCAATTAAGTACTTAGGTCATGGCCGTAGACAGAAACCCCGTGGTTTCCAATAAACGTTGATTTGCAGGTTCCATTGAAAACATCCATAACTTGATCATTAATGATGCATTTTCAAAGTGGCCTAATATGTTCCCGAAGAGAGTGCCTGAAGTCATATACAAGTACTGTCGACAAGTACAAGTTAGCGAACAAATGTGAACACGCCAAGCAAATGATCTCGGACAACGATATGGAAATTTGATGCATAAAGAACAATTAAATGCCATTTCAAGATTGGCTAGACCTAGCAGACTAAAACTTCATCCAGCAACGCGTTATTTGAACCCTTCAGTTTTTAAGACCAGAATCCGGCCAAACATCACCTGCTTAGCAATCAACCAACGTTGTCAAATACATCAGTCACACATTCAAGTTTCTTTAAAAGAGGGGAGGTTTAGTATAGACAATGAATGAATAATCGATCAAGCATAAATGAAGATCAATCGTAAGTGCGCATTTTGATTATCCTTCACTGTACAAACATTGTGTTATTCATTCATTCGTTCAATACACGAGTTCAGTTACCGTTGCGTTCTGCTGCACCCAAGGCTGGGCCAGTAGTAGCCCATCACAGATGAAATTCGCATCTTCGTCAAAATGGTGGCACCTGTAATCCATTAAAACAGCACATATTTTTATCAATATGGAAGATCAACTCGTGTATTCAGGTGCGAGTTTGGATTTGGTCAACATATACTTGTCAGGTTTAGCCTTGAACATGTTCATGCTAGATTCAGAGAGTGAGAGTTCTGTATAAAACAGACACGGACGGCAAAGCAAAAACCTTAGATAATTTGATCTGGAGTGTGGATTAATTAATTTGTAGCCCTAAAATCTGCTACCACGTGCGTCTTGCCAATGAAACAGGTGTTTAAGTAGGTGATCCACTGTCTTCAGAATGTTAAACAGCAGGATCAATTCACCCCTGACAAAACGGTACGAAAAGTCGAACAAGTTTAGATTTGCAATCCTCCCCTCGTATGGCCTGTTCGATCACTGGTTTTGTAGCGCAGTTGCATACGCGATGTAGCAAGGTCAAGTCCTTTTATAACCATGGGGACTATGCTTGAACAGTGTTGGCCTGATATAGGTGTTAATTATCCGTGAGAGTATTAGCTCTGTGACATTACCAACGATCCTTCTGCGCAGCGCTAAGCTTTGGCAGGACGTGTTGTATACGACAACACACTTCTGTGAAGACTTCTGGTAACTGCTAATCACCACACCCAGGTCTTTTTTTCTCTAACCAACGAAAGTTGCTGAGATCCCAGAGAGCCTGTGAATCCGGATTATTTACCGACGTTTAACATTTTACATTTATGGATGTTGAATGGTAGGCAGATTTGTGGGGATTAATTATGAAGTGCTTAGAGATCGTTTTTTGAATAGCGTAATCTACCACGGTGCTTTTGATTTCAATTATATCATTCGCGTGCACGAGAAAGAATATTAGCCCCAAGACCGAGCCTCGAGGTACGCCACTTGTAACGTCTAATGGGCTAGATAGTGCCTCGTCAGCTCTAACGCTGATGAATCCCCGAGACAAGTATCCTGTATCTAGGCCAATAATATTTCACCCACCCCAAGCTTCTCCAATTCCTGTAGCATCATGCTGTAGTCAACACGATCTAAAGCTTTAGATATATTTGAATAACGCGCATTAATAGGGTATCCATTATCCACGGCTCGAGTCCAGTTATCAAGATGTATGAGAAGCTTGGTGATGCAGGATTTTCGTATCTCAAATCCGTGCTGTGCGAGGGAAAGAAGCCTATTTTGTTTCAAATGTTTGATAAGTTCATCAGCTACAATTGTTTCGAGAATTTTAGTGACCAATGGCGACAACGTCACTGGTCTGTAGTAAGACACAGAATCGGTTCTTGCCTTTGTATATCGGAGTGATTAATCCAATTTTTCAGTCAGTAGAACCTTGCTACACATCAGTGTCAGGTTAAAAAGATCAGAGTGTGGTGAGAATAGATCATGGGCGCATTTTTTTAGGAGGAAAGGTGCTATATTATCAGCACTGGAAGATTTTTTGTATATAACACAAGTAGCCTCACCATGACACTTTAGGTGTTTACAGCGATTTCGTGAATTTTGTTAATTTGTGATCTCAAGCATGCATAACATAACATAGAGCTCGTTAGGGTGAAACACTCTGTTAGGAGGGCGCCCCCTGTTGTATAGCAGTGACGACTATTGATTAATCACCAATGAAGATCGATTTTGAATTCAAATTATGATTTTCGCTCACTGTGATATTCACACATTCGCTCACTTGTGATACTCTTGGCATTCGGTAAATAGACGAGTTGAGTGACGGTTGCGTTCTCTCTGACCACACGGGCTGGGCCAACAACAGTGCAGCACAGACATAACAACTTGGCGACGGGGTGTTTTCCATGATGTCCGCTGAATCAGAAGTGTCACTTTTACAACAGTTGCTCGAACGAATACTCCAGATAAAAGAAGGAAATTCTTCTGCGAATGATCCCAAATCTCCATCTACCGAATCTCTCATGTCATCTATAATGGAATTTCACTTTGACCCGGAAAATAATGTGACTTTTGACACGTGGTTCCGGCGTTATGAAGATATATTCCGAATAGACCTCAAGGACCTGGGAGATGACTGCAAAGTTCGACTGCTGTTGCGTAAATTGGGTGCAGCGGAATTAGACAAATATTGCAATTTAATTCTGCCTCAGAACCCACGCGACCGTACATTTGAAGAGACAGTCGAATCACTCAAGCAATGTTTTGGTGATCAATCGTCTCTCTTCAGTATTCGTTACCGCTGTCTCAATTTAGTCATGGATGAAACAACCGATTTTGTGACACATCTAGGAGACGTTAATAGAGAGTGTGAACGCTTCAAATTGCGCTCCCTGACAGAGGATCAATTTAAATGTCTCATTTTTATCAGCAGTCTGCGATCCTCGCGATTTACGGAAATTCGGACTCGCTTACTGAATCGTCTAGAGCAGGATCCGACTATGACACTCCAAGCAATCGGAGAAGAACACCGACGTCTCTTGAACATTAAAAACGACTCCGCTCTCGTGCAATCGAACCATCACGACAATTTTACAATCCAGGCGGTACATCAACCAAAACAGAAGAACACTGAACAACCGTCTTCGCATCTACCACGACAACCAAAGCTGCTCAAGACAGCTCAAAAACCCAAGCCCCCATCCAAGTGCTGGCAATGTGGAGAATGGCATTTTGTGCGTTTTTGCCCATTCAAGAAACACAGATGCCAGAATTGCAACAGAATGGGGCATAAAGAAAATTACTGCCGTGCGAAGTATTTTAATAAGAAATCTGTACTGAATCATTCCAATAATAAAACTTATCGCTCCTATCCCGTCTTTTCAACCTTCCAAGGGGATGTGAGAAATCGACGGAAGTACCTTACCGTCACGCTAAATGGTACGCCCACCCGTTTTCAAGTTGACACTGCCTCCGACATCACTATAATATCGGAAGACACTTGGCGATCGGTTGGCAAACCAAACATAAATCCCACCAGTCATGTTGCACGCAGCGCATCTGGAGGAAAGTTAAATCTCATTGGCCAGATTACCTGCTGTATTGCCTTCAACGACACACAACTAGAAGGTGTCTGTTACGTGTCAAAGCATCCGAACTTGAATCTCCTTGGCCTGGATTGGCTTGAAAATTTGAAGTTGCTTGATTTCCCACTGAACACTGTATGCCATGTCGTGAATCAATCGACAGATGACTGGGTAAAACAGATTCAACTCAAATTTCCGAAAGTCTTCCAAGATGGCCTTGGATATTGCCGGAAAACTTCAGCAAAGCTGACTTTGAAGCCGAATGCGAACCCAACATTTCGTCCCAAACGCCCCGTACCGTACGCTCTTTTGGAAAGCGTCGACAAAGAACTTGACAGACTGCAAGCCGCCGGAGTAATCAAACCCGTCAACTACTCAGCATGGGCAGCACCAATTGTGATTGTCAAAAAACCGAATGGTAGTCTGAGAGTTTGCGCGGATTATTCGACTGGTCTAAATGCATCCTTGGCAGATCATCAATACCCACTACCTCTTCCTGAGGACCTCTTCGCCAGATTGAATGGTGGTCAGTGTTTTGCAAAACTGGACCTATCGGAAGCTTACCTCCAAATTGAGGTCGCTGAAGAATCAAGAGAGCTATTAACCATCAACACTCACCGTGGGCTCTTCCAGTACCAACGCTTACCGTTTGGTGTCAAGACTGCACCTGCTATCTTCCAACAGGTCATGGATACCATGCTCCAAGGTTTACCCTATGCTGCTGCCTATCTCGACGATATAATCATAGTCGGATCAAATGTGGATGAACTACGTGATCGTATAAAGGAAGTCCTCAAACGCATAAACGAATATGGCTTCCGTTTACGGGCCGAAAAATGTGAATTTTTCATGGAATCTATAAGATATCTCGGATTTATCATTGATCGTCATGGTCGACGGCCAGACCCATCAAACATTGATGCAATTCAGAATATGCCACCACCACATGATATCCCAACATTGCGATCATTCCTCGGATTGGTCAGCCACTATGGCGAATTTTTACCATCATTGCACAAATTACGCGGCCCTCTCAATAATCTACTGAAGAAGGATATCCCTTGGATATGGTCAGAAGAGACCCAACAAGCTTTCGAGAAAATAAAGTCGATGCTGACCTCAGATCTTTTACTGACACATTACGACCCAAGGCTCCCAATCGTTCTAGCCTCGGACGCTTCCAGCTACGGAATCGGTGCAGTTATCTCACATGTTTTCAAGGATGGAACCGAAAAAGCCATTGCTCACGCAGCACGATCACTCACCTCAGCTGAACGGAATTACAGCCAAATCGAGAAAGAGGCGCTTGCCATCATCTTCGCTATCAAGAAATTTCATAAGATGCTATACGGCCGGAAATTCACGCTGCTGACGGACCATAAACCGTTGCTTGCTATTTTTGCATCAAAAAGGGCATTCCTGTCTACACAGCAAACAGGCTACAGCGATGGTCAACCATCCTGCTGGGCTATAATTTCGACATAAAGTACATCTCCACCGGGAAAATCGGACAAGCGGATGCACTCTCAAGACTGATAACAGAAAACACTATAGAAGAAGACATGGTAGCCCAAACAACTCTGGATGCTGACGTCAGTTGTTTACTTTCCACCACTATGATGAAACTGCCGGTAACAGTTGACCAAATTCGAGATGCAACATTAGAAGACCCCGTACTCCAAAAGGTATTTGAATACCACAAATCCAGATGGCCAATATCTGTACAAGACCCAGAACTACAACAATTCCGACATCGTCAGAATTCCCTTTCAATCGTGGACGGGTGTCTCATGTTTTCGGATAGAGTGGTAATTCCAAAGAAACTCCGTTCGACAGTACTCAAACAATTCCACACAAGTAATCCCGGAATAAATCGTATGAAGGCGCTAGCGCGCAGCTTCGTGTACTGGCCCCTTATGGATTCACACATTGAGAACCTGGTTAGCTCGTGTTCTAAATGTCAATCGGCATTAAAATCACCGACAAAGTGTGAACCACACCCATGGCCCAATCCCACAGAACCCTGGTCAAGAATTCACTTGGATTTCGCGGGCCCACTGAACGGAATATCGTATCTCCTACTGGTGGACTCACACAGCAAATGGCCAGAGGTTTTCCCCCTCACCAACACAACAACTCGGACGACAATCAAAAAGCTGCAAAAAACGTTCGCTAGATTTGGTTATCCAAAGACATTGGTGACCGATAATGGAAGCCAGTTTACGTCGAATGAGTTCGGCTCATTTTGCCGACAACATGGAATGAAGCACATCCGCACACCGCCATATCACCCACAATCGAACGGACAAGTGGAAAGGTTTGTGGACACTTTCAAGCGAGCAATGCTCAAAGCAGCGAGGGAAGGGAATACGGAAGACGTTCTGCAGAAATTTTTGACGTTCTACCGAATCACACCTAATCCTAACGTACCTGGAGCCATATCGCCTGCGGAAGTCATGCTAAGGCAAAAACCGAGAACCATCTTCGATCTCATGCGACCAAACACGGTGAATCATACCAATAAAAATCTCAAAATGAAAGCCAAATGTAATAGACATAATGGTGCAAAACTCCGAAAATTTATGGTCGGACAAAATGTCCTCGCCAAGGATTACCGTGGTGATGAGATCAAATGGACCCCGGGGATCGTTAGCAAGATCGTGGGCCACGTTTATTACGAGATAATGGTTGGAAAAGAAACATGGGTACGACATGCAAACCAACTAAGGGCGTCAGGTGCAAAACGGAATTCCCCAAGTATGCAGGAAACTCCATTGGAAATCCTACTGGGTGAATTCAACCTCAAAAGCCCAGAACAAACAAAGCCAACGGAAGAAGATCACCCTCGAATTAATTCTCCGGAATGCAGACAAAGAAGACGAACTGATCGAAGACGTATTCCAGTAACCCGCCTGCAAGTGAACCCAAAAATGAAGTCGTACGACAACCAAGCTTAAAGGGGGAGGTGTTAGGAGGGCGCCCCCTGTTGTATAGCCAGTGAACGAACTATTGATTATTCACCAATGAAGATCGATTTTGAATTCAAATTATGATTTTCGCTCACTGTGATATTCACACATTCGCTCACTTGTGATGCACTTTGCATTCGGTAAATAGACGAGTTGAGTGACGGTTGCGTTCTCTCTGACCAAACGGGCTGGGCCAACAACAGTGCAGCACAGACATAACACACTTAAGAGAAAAAATGAGCGAATATTGTTGTTGGTTCGTGAGCAATGGATGTAGTTTCATACATATTAAGTAAAACGGGAAACGCCTCGTTTACCCTGGCCATACTGATAACGATCTGAAATAAGAGCTTCGGCTTTCGTTTAATTTTATCAATTAGATTGACTTCATACTCATTTTTATCCTTCTTGACAAATTTAGTAACTTTGTTCCTCAACAAACAGTATAATTCCTAGGATCCAGGTTTCATTGATAATGCAACCGTATCGATTTTTCGTATCAATTTCTGAGCGTAACTTGCTTTTTAGCCTCAGGTAGATAGACCAAAACAATGATTACATGATCACTCTTTCCAAGTGGTGCTTTTAGCTGATATCTTCGATGACATTTTCCTCGCTCATCAGAACAAGGTCGTGTATAAATTGTGTGTGTTGTGCCTTTAAAGCGAAAACTGCTTTATATGTGGTTAAATGAAGGAATTTCGTCAAACATTTCGTAGAATAGATGATCACGAGAATACATCGGTGGAATCTCACATTTTGTTAAATTCGGGAAATTAAAGTCACCTTTGATCAGGACAGTGTTTTGATATGTGGAACAACTAGCTGAGTTTTATCAAATAAGCTAGCATTGTATGCTTCTTCTGCTGACGGTGGTCGGTAAATCACATTAACAACCCTCTTGCTTATTCAAGGGAACACCACAGCGTTTCTTCCAGTATCAAATAGTTGTCCGTAATTTATCTGAACATGAGGTGTTGATCATAGTAAATAAAAACACCTCATTATCAGTCCATATGATCACGAAGAAAAAATGTTCAAAATGAAATTTCCGCCTCAGCTAATTGCTGATTGAGCCAGGTATCCGTTACCACAATCGGCAGTGGTGACTATTTTTCACATCAGCTTGGATAATTTATTTGTCATGCTTTGTGCGTTTGTGTACAAACATTTAAAGTTTGATCTGTATAAATATATTGAATGATTAGTATTTAAGCAGATAAGTTGAGTACGTTTCAAACATGGCGGGGATCGGGTTAATAGGTATATAAAATAGCGGAATCATATACAGTCAGTCGACATCCGTTTTTTTACATCAGGATTCCCTGCATTGCTGTGCTCTGTACCAAGAGGTTCGGTTTTCAGGTGTTTGCTGATAATTTTGATCCATCGTGGAACTTCGTATTCACACTGATTCCAAGTGTTAAGCACGATGTTCAAGATAGTGGTGATGAAAATTGTCAAGATAAGGGGTCGTTGACCATTACCTTCGTAATTCAATGACTTCGGGTCACGGAAAGTATCGGCAAACGCTGCATTACTGGTTTGGATAGCATTACTGATAAATCTTAATTGTTATATGTAGTGGTTGGAGTTACACTTCGTATCTGAACCAGTGTCAACTACCAGTGGTGTCCCACAAGGTTCAGTACTAGGACCAATATTCTTCCTGATCTTCATGAATGATCTGGCATTGCAGTTGTCATGTCTTTGCTACATGATTGCTGATGAAGTCAGACTTACTGAATCCAGTGATCACAGTGATTTCTTTAGAGATATTGTAAAGCTCATTGATGGGTCACAGGATTGAGATCTTCATCTGAACTACAGCAAACGTCATCTGTTGTCTGTCGCAGTCGACAAAATTAATTTAACTGCAAATAGCAGCATGATCGACTTTGAACATGTTCAGATCGTTAAGGATTTAGGCATAGTCGCTTTTGATTGTATTTGACAATCAATGAAACGTCCCAAGTTCAGTGACGCCCAAAATCCCAGAGGTATATCAGAACCCGAAGCGGATTTCTCTATAAAAGCGGTATTCTATTGAGGCAATCAAAATATAGTAAATACATACCTCAAATATTGGGGTCAACCGGGTAAAATCCAGCTTAATGTCAAAACAATATCGAGTACTTACCAAGTTACGTACACGAGTCAAAAATCAAATCAAGTTCTAATGTCCGACCGTCCCACGCAATCGAGATTACCACAAATTGTGCGCAGTAAATCAAGGTCAAAATAAGCAAAAGGGTCCGTAAAGCAATAGGATAATGACAGGTCAGAAAAACAGTGTGGAAGACGATGTTGAGAGAACAAAAAGAAGCAGCACCGCCCCTTAAAGCCAGAATTGCTTTCTTACCACGCGGACTTCCTGTTACTTTCATCTTTCATCAGATCTGCACACTTGTCAAACGGAGGTATTTTGTCATTAACAAGATTTTGCTCCGATGCACACACACGGGAACTCGAATCAGCATAAATACTGATTACGTCGACTGGTGACACTTCATAGTTCGATGTAGCACCACCACAACCTTCCTACCCGTTCTGCCAATCACGTGAAATGGACATATCAGCAGCTCGGCCAGGTCCCCCGTCAAATCCGCAATCAAATACAAGTTTCGTGTGAATATCCAGATGTGTCTCCAACAGACCTTCTGATCGCGTCGTCACATTAGTCTCAGTAAAATCAGTGGTCAAATTATCACGATTATAACAAAGCGAACTAAAACAAGCAAGACATACACAACTTTGAGAGAATGGCTGAATCGTGACAACAGGTGCTTTTCGATCAAACCTATTAATTGAAATTTCTGGTTCACCAGAGCTATTGCAGTCAAACCTTTGGATATTTTGGATTGGACGACAAGTCAATGTGGTCATGGTGCAGCGGTTATGTGCTTCGTTCGTAGATTGAGGTCGCAGGTTCGACCCACTGTGGCGACAATATTTTCGAAATAATTTTCGTCATCGGTAAGAAGACTCAGTATTCTTTCGAAATAGTATTTTCTAATATTTCTCTCCTTTATCTCAATTTCAATTTTATCGATAGCAATTTCCTGCTCTAATTTTCTCCTCTCTGTTGCTTTCATTTTTCTTTACATTGCGTCGAGTCTTGCCTCTGCTGGTTCAGCGAAACGGTGCCGAATTTTAGCAAAGATTGATAAAATGTACTGTGGGGAGACTCATTAGTAAAAGTGTCCTCAAAAAAGGTATCAAAAATCAAATCCAACTCATCAAAGACTTCGTTCTCGAGCGACATGGTAAAACATTCCTTGAACATTCCACTTGCTATACGATTGCTCTAAAATGTCGAATCAAAATTCGGGAAGACTGATGAACACACCGAATTAACTGAGCACTATTTAGTACGGTCTATTTGAGTACTTTTGATTGTATTTGACAATCAATGAAACGTCCCAGGTTGAGTGACGCGCAAAATCCCAGAGTTATATCAGAACCTCTGACACTGACCTGTGTCAACATAACTAAATTGGATAAATGCATTGTACAATAAATTTATACTCGCTGTGAGTTCGTTTTTTGTTCATTTTTGCTTTAACATTTTCTGTTATATTGCAAATAGAAGGAGTGGAGATGTCACATTCTGTAATATCGTTGATAAACAACAAAAACAAACGCGGACCAAGAACGGATCCTTGGGGTACGCCGCAGTAAACTGGGAAAGGTTCGGAGAGCTCATCCCTGACTCGTACACGCAGAGATCTGGGACCAAGAAATGCTGCCATCCATGTTAATAGCGGAGGTCCTATTCCAATTGCTCGTAATTTCTCAAGGAGTATCGCATGATCAACTCTGTCGAACGCCTTGGAGAAGTCTAAATATATGACGTCTACACCGTACCCTTCATCAGCGGCTTTGGTCCAATGGTCCTTGGCGAATAGTAAGTTAGAAGTGCATGATCGACCCCGCCTAAAACCATGCTGCCCCGCTGTGAGTACATTCGAGCGCTCCATCACAGTCATAATGTGATCGGCGATAATCGATTCCATCACCTTCAAGAGGACAGGAAGCAACGTGACCGGGTGATAATTTGCTGGGTCACTGCGATTGCCACTTTTAAAAAGTGGGGTGATGATTCCGTCTTTCCAGCCATCTGGGACTTCGGAGACATCCAATAAACGCTGGACGTAGTGAGCTAGAGGTTCAGAAAGCTGATCGGCAACCGCCTGTAATGCTTCCGGTGTAATACCGTCGATTCCCGGGGACGAGTTGGTGCGCAGTTGCAAAATTTTGTTTCGGACGGCCGAAGGGGTAAAATCAACACTTGAAATAAGAAAAGAGGATGAAAAAAGAGGAAGAGAGATATGAGGAGACACCGAAGATCCTTGAAATATTGGCATATAATGTTCCTTCAAAGCATTTGCAGCTTCCTTTGTGGTAGTCGTGTTGTCGTGCTTGGTGGTAAGCGAAGGGATACCAGTACGAACTTTCTGTTTGTTGTTGATAAACTGGTAGAGTAACTTTTTATTATCTAAAAATTTAGCAGTGAGCTTAGTTTGGCTAGATAACTTGTCGTGACGCAGTAATGCTGTGCAATGATTTCGAAGCATGCGGTATTGGTCCCAATCGGAGTGAGCTCGACTTACTCTGAAGTTTTGCCAGGCCTTGTTTCTGCCGTGTATCCACTTTATGGTTCCGCTGCGGATGTATGACTTAGATCCTTTAGGTCTAGTCGGCACGAAAAATGAACAACAAGCTTGCAGTAATTGCCATCTAGTGACAAACTCGGAGCAGGTGTCGGTAGACGCACCGATGTGCAAAAAATCGAAGTTATTTGCTGCTACAGTATCTTGGAAAGCTTCGTAGTCGGTGACGGTCCGAAGAGGTACAATCTTGTCGACGGGATAGTCAGCGTAGCAAACGAAATTGAAATTCAGAACTACGTGGTTGCTTTTTCCAAGAGGAGATCCGTGTGTCACTTCCTCAATCATTAATTCTTCATTTGTTAGTATAAGATCGAGTCGAGAGGGTGTATCATTACCTCGAAACCGGGTTGGTTCGTGTACGTGATTATATAATGGATGGCTTACCATTAGGTTCTCAATGCATGTTGCAAAAGTACTGCGTTCGGATGCGGCGGCAAGCTCGGTGATGTTGAAGTCACCCATTAGTGGCGCGTGGGTATGCTGCAACGATAAGGCGAGACGTATGGATAACATCAGTTCTTGATCGGAGGTTAGCAGAGCATTTGGCGGACGATAGATAACGGCAACGAGAGCAGAGTCCTTGTTTTTGAGCTGCATACGACACCACAGCGAGTCTACGGAACGCAGACGGGCATCACCTAGTAAATCACATCTAAGCGAAGATTTATAGTAAAGGACAACCCCGCCACCTTTTGTAGGGCGATCATTTCTCAGAATCGACATACCGGAAAGAGCAATTTCGGTGTCAGGTACGGCAGAAGATAACCATCTTTCGGTCAGAGCAATCAAATCGAAACTTCGAACAGCGTGCTGCATTCGAAGCTCAGATCACTTGCTGAGTAGACCCTGAACGTTGGTGTACAAGCATTGCAAACCTTCTCGTGATAGATAAAAAGCGTCAGTTGTATGAATTCCTAATGAGCCGATCATGTATGGATCGGCTGGAAGACGTTTTTTGCTGTTAGACAAATGATAGGATGAACGGGTAGGGTCGGGAAGGAAGGGGGTGCTGTTTGGCGCAATCTGTCGATAGCTGAACGAAGACGAATTTCAGAAGGTGCAAATTTTCTGAATTGATACCAACTTTGCAGAGCATCTGATACCATTGCCTCAGATTGGAACGTGACTTTAAGTATACGGGGACCATCTTTATAATTTGCAGACAAGGGTATGCGCTTCACGCCGGTAGTCAACGTGGAATTAACTTTGATTTGTTGCTGGATGAATCGACATTGTTCGCAGTCGTGAGTTGCATTTTTGTTATCCTCTAGGTCGTTTAGTTCCGGAACGCCGTGTACGAAAATGCTTTTCCGGTCGTTATCCAACCTCCAATCGTAGTTTTTATCCTTTTTGCTTTACGCTCCGCCCACGAAACGTCGGGGAATATGCGAATAGGTGAAACGCCCCGTAGCGCGTACGCTGAAAGCAATACAGATTCAGCATCTGCCACAGATTTCAATGTGATACGCAAGAGTCTGGGTTCCCCAATATGTGGTGACTTAGGGTTCCTAGTTAAACGAACGACGCTCTCGGGAGTTGCAGTAACTGACATGGACTGGCACAGGTGCTGCCAGTGCTGAATATCTGCCGCCTGTCGCAACTTGAAACATGGGGAGGTGAGCTCGGGACATTCGTGCAAATAGCAGTAAGAGTCTGGACACCGCCGGGGTTAGTAGATTTCGAACGTTCATTGGGAACTTGGGATACGAGTTTTTTAAGGTTGTTTAACATTTTTTTACATTTTCTGCAACGGATTGCCAGTCGGTCTGCGGCAGTGATTCTCCGTCAATGCAATTTGTAGAAATTTGACCCCGCTAACCCACACGTCTGGATCATACAGATAGAAGGCATGTTTCGTTTTATACGATTTACAGAGAAAGATGCCACGTTTTCTTTCTTATAATCTTAATTAACATCATATATTGCAAAAGATGTACTAGACGTTTCGTTCCCTATCTTTACAATTCACCTTATAAAACGTTTAAGACTTGTTCTTAAACGCACTATGGCTTCTGATGAAACTAGGCTGAAGAAACTGCTTGCTGGTGTAGAACGACATATGCGTTCTCTCGCGGGCAACACAAAGAAAAACGATTCTGTCTTACAGAAACTTCGGCTAAATTCTTTCCATCAAGAACCACTGGCATTCTTGCCTTGTTCAATGACAAATTTTATCTTTACACGCTGTCTAAACTAGCAGATTAAATTCATTAACGCGTTGAGTAAACCAGTATCAAACAGGTATCTGAAGGAAGTCACATCTCAAGCTTGAAGCTACTGTGGCCATATTGAATAAGGAGCGCTTATACTTGCAACTCATCATTTCTTCTTCTTCTTCTTGATAGACGACAGGGGGTCAAGCCCTTGTAAGCCAAAAATGGAACGGTTCAAAACCTCTCGATTTAGACTTTAGGGTCGATCTGGAAGCAGAGGTCGTTCTCGTCCTCGCGATACTAATTGTTTTTGCAATTATCACCGTCTTTTTTGGAAACTGCGTGTAATTGTCGCCCCGGATTGAAATATCCTATTGCTGTCACAGACATTGATTCGCAAAATGGGGTAGCCAGTTAGTAATATCGATGACTGCTCCGGGCAAACGAGCTAGTCGTTTAATGTGCTTTTACGATGCGTCTGAAAAATCAACTTTCTCGTAGACATGGGCGCAGAGGTTAGTGTTCATCATCAATCATCATCAAAGACAGCATTACACCGGTAGCACGTACCGAATGCTTAACTGACATACAACCATGAAAAAGTAAAATCCTAAAAGATGCGGAAGGGTGGGACTTAAATTGCTACGGCTTCTATAGAAGAGTGAGCACAAACAAACTGGGGAGAGGTGCCTACACTTCGAATGGAACATACATTCGAACAAGTTTCGTGAACGAGTAGATCAACATCAGCACGGCATCTTCCTTTCGGCTTTCACTGTCATGCATCATAACAAGCTTTTCTCGTCACTCCGCTTGACAACATACAAGGTTATGCAAACACTCCAAGAAGATGCTTAATGCAAGACCGCCATTGAACACGGTTTCGGGAAATATCCTGAAGCGTAACTAACCATTGCGATATATGATCGCGGGGACACCAGCCTGGAAGACGCGCTGCGCCTACTTTGGAAAGGTTACTAGTAAGAATTTTTAGCTGCCTATGCCATGTGACGGTTTGGCCACCCCGATATTTACGCCAA
The DNA here is from genome assembly GCA_013407085.1 of Atriophallophorus winterbourni. Taxonomy (NCBI): domain Eukaryota; kingdom Metazoa; phylum Platyhelminthes; class Trematoda; order Plagiorchiida; family Microphallidae; genus Atriophallophorus; species Atriophallophorus winterbourni. The sequence continues at coordinate 101,988 of JACCGJ010017847.1, forward strand.
TCAGGATGTGGCGTCGCAAAAAGAATCTGTTTCGGAAGTCGGTGGTCCGGCATCCGTAAAACGTGACCCAACCAGCGTAACCTATGCAGGTTGATCTGCTTCTCTATATCGACATTACTACCAAACAACGTATTTCGGAGAGCATCGGTGTGCATACGATTGTAACAGCTAACTCCTAGAATGCTGCGGAGACACCGGTTGTCAAATACTTGGAGACGCTGAATGTGTTCTTTACGTAAGGTCTAGGTTTCGCACCCATACAGCCCGCATTGTCGCTTTATAGACTCTACCCTTGAGTAGCAGAGACAGTCCTTTCTGACGCCAGAGGTGACCTAGGATGCAGAATGCTACGGTCGCTTTAGAAATGCGTACCGTGACCTTGTTATCTAACGATGCAGAATTATTAATACAACTACCGAGATACGTAAAACGATCCACAATTTCAAGCGCCTAATTGTCAAGTAATAAAGCCTTGTTCGATAAGTCGATGTCCTGCAGAAGAACACTGCACTTAGAAGGCGCAAAACGCATTCCAAATGCGAGCACAATACTAGATAGCTTGTTCAGTATCGCCTGTGCATCTGTGTGTGAGTCGAAGAGCAGAACTATGTCATCAGCATAATCCAAGTCGAGAAGCTTGACGCCTGGCATTATGTGAACTCCGAAAGCTGGGGCACCTCCGTTGCATAATTCCATAATTGCATCAATTACAAAATTGAACAAAAACGGAGAAATCGGGCATCCTTGTCGGACGCCACTTGTGGTGTGGAATTTGGGTGAGAGTTCATTGTAAACCCTAACGCATCCGGATGTATGAGCATAAAGTGCTCGTAGTATGTTGACATACTTATGCGGAACGCCTTTGCACAACAAGGTCTTAAACAGGACATTTCGATCGACTGAATCAAATGCTCCTTTGAAGTCTAAAAAGATGGCTATTGTTGGCTGTCGATAGGTGTGCCGCAGTTCTAATATCCGTCGAAGAGTAAAAATGTGGTCGACACAGCCTCTGCCAGGCCGGAAGCCAGCTTGCTGCTCACGGATCTGTGATTCCCTATGCGATATTAATCTTCGAAGACATATGGACGCTAATAATCTCGTAATTATGGGAGTGAGACTTATCCCACGGTGATTAGAGCATGAGCTTCGCACACCTTTTTTAAATATAGGTATGATAACCGATTCGCCCCAACTCGGAGGGACGGATTCTGACATCCACACTTCACGGAGGAGATCTCCTAATGTGCTGATTAGGACTTGACCACCTTCTTTGAACAAAACAGGCGGTATGTCATCGGGGCCAGCGGCTTTGAATCGTTTCATGGATTCGATACATGCTTTAATTTCTAAATCATTAGGGGGATCTACGCTAACAGGCCAAGGATCACACTGCCTCAAGTGAGGGAATGATTCTATTGCAGGCGACCAGCTGAATTGTTCTTCAAAATGTTCGGCCCCGCGTGACAGGCGGCGATTCTTATTAGTGATAAGAGTACCGTCTAATTCCGCTATAGTCTCACTCACTCCTTGTTTCGTAGGCCCAGTCGATCGAATAAGTTGGAAGAGTTTTCGCACGTTACCCGCATTATTTGCTATTTCCATTTCTTCGACTTATTTAGCCACCACCTTTCTCTGTCTAGTCTTAAGCTCCGTTTAAGTTCATTCCTCACGCGTCTACGCTCTGTATTGTGTCCAGGACCATGAGGTATTTCGCGTCGCTGGGGAAGAATTTCTATAGAGCGCTGTGAAATCCAGTGGGACTTTTGGGTTGGTTGTGCAGTCTCACAGGCTGTTATTGCGGCGGCTCGCATAATCCCTGCAATTTTGTTCCACCTTTCATCGGCAGTTGCACATGGAGCAACTGGGAGTGAGTTACTCAAGGTGGTCCTATAAATGTCTTGAACCGCAGGCAGAGAGAATTTTTCGACCACAATGCGTTTCCCATTCGAAGGCTTCGTACCGGAGAACTTTAACGAGAACCTACATCGCACCTACAAGAGCATGATCTGAATCTATGCAGGTATTCCAAAAGGAGCGGCAGTCCTCAATGCAACCTCTCCAGCGAGCACTTATGGCGATATGGTCGATTTGGGCCGAAGGTTGGCTTCCATCCGGCGAGCGCCATGTGGCACATTGACATCTTTTATGGCGAAAGGAAGTGCTGCTAATAAATAATCGAGATTGTGCACAGAATTGTATAAACCGTTCACCATTATCTGTGCGTTGGCTTTCAAGACCGAACATGCCACCTAATTGTGATTCAGATGTATCTAAGCGACCCAGTTTGGCATTCATATCTCCTGCTAAGACAACAATATCGGAGCTTTTTGCACGTCGCAAAAGAGCATAAAGATCGTCGTAGAAGGCGTTCTTCTCGTCGTCGGAATTGGTGTTAGTTGGAGCGTAAGTTGCTACAATAAACAAGCATCTCTGATTAGAAGATTTCGAGTTTGGTCTAATATTAGTGGCTAGTCTAACTGCGCACATCCTGCTATTACAAGGAATCCAATCGATTAGACAGGATTCGGCGGGCGAATTCAGCACTATACCAACACCCGCCTGTCCTGAAATGGCAGCTACAGAATAACCAGAGCAGCGCAAAAAGTAACGAGTTGAAAGGTTTGGGGCAGTAAGTTCGGTAATTATAGACGGATCATATAAGCGCGTTTCCGATAAACAGCAAACATCAATAGATAGACTATCTAAGGTAAGAGCCAGTGCAGCTTGCTGGCCTATTTGTCTCAGAGTCCTGACATTCATGGCTCCGATGTGAGCAAAGGTCCGTGGTTTAAGAAAGTGATCTGTAGATTCGCGAACAGAAAATGTTCCAACATGTTCAGCGCGGTCTTTTCTAAAGCTGGGATTGACAGACGGAGAGTTGTTAAGAGTGGATGGGGGAGGGGAAGGGGCGGAAACAGTTTGAAGAGTAGGGCCAGCAGTAGCTTGTTTTCGCTTACCCGCCCTGCTGTATGCAGCAGGTAAGGCGACCCTGTTTATCGTGCGCGACGGCCGATGCACTATGGAGTTGGTTTTCGTAGTAATAGTCATGGTTGTATGCGGGCTGGGATACTGCCATGTCGCCCATGCCTAGACAGGAGAACAATTAGGGTTCTCGACCAAAGCCTTTGGCTAAAAAGCCTGACCCACAAGGCAGCGGGTTAGGTTGAGACCGTGTTCGTCTGACCTCTATCCATTGACCTTTCTGGTCTGAGTGAATCTGAAGGTGCTTGGAGAGCACCACCCAGCATAGCTCAATGGGTCATAGAGGTACACAAACCATCGCACCACGTTAAGGTCCAGTCTCAGCGCGATGGAGGTTAGCGTTATATCTCTCAGTTGTGAAAAACGTGACCTACTTTCATCAGGCATCACACTACAGGTGTCCAATGATCCAAAAATTTTGACTTATGGTGAGAAACTTCCTAAACTTGGTCTCGGAGTGGGACGAGCATTTTTATTCGTTTTTCAGATAGCCTATGTTCAAGAGCTTTTAATCGGTATCAACTTTCTTATTAAGTACGGTCTTATAGTTGATCTTCAATAACAACGTCTACATGACAATACCACGTCACTCAACGTGTGAGGAAAAATCTGTTCCATCAGCTCAACTGGGCTTCGCATTTTTGTTCCGAATGATGCCATATTTGTATGAAAGCACAAGCCTGATCCAGGCAAAGTGCCGCACAGTCAGAGACTTCACGTGGGCTGATATACTGTCAGGTTGCCCAGGCCTAGACAGATATGAGAAAACAAATAGAAAATAGAAAAGGTTTTATTTTGTTTGTGTTTGTACCGCCGAAGAGAGTGGTGTTGCGGCATTACACAACAGTGAGTAAACCATCGATATTGATGGATTCATTTGCACGATATACTAATGCTCCACCACATTTAGCGATATCATGCGTGGATTTCCCGTATTAACACGCCTATCGTCATACACAGAGCGACCCACTCACGACGTTCAGCATCACATCGTCACTGAAGGCCCTCAACTGTTTGCTAATGCTCGCAGGCTACCGCTCAAAGAGTTGAAAGCAGCAGAATGTGAGTTTGATCATATGGCAGCTCTGAGATAATAAGACAGTCCACTATTCAGTTGGCATCACAATTACAAGTGGTCGCCAAGACGAACGGAGATTGGAGACCTTGAGGCGATTACCGTGTGTTGCATAACGTTACACAGCTTATCCGCTACCCTATTCCGCACATTCACGATTTTTCGCTAAGCCCTGGCGGAAAATCAATTTTTATCGAAATTAAACCTACGTGCATATCACCAGATCACCATGGCCCAAGACGATTTTTCCAAGACTACTGTTATAACCATTTTTTCTTTTAGAATTCCTTCGCATGTTCTTTGGTTTGTGCAGCACAGTATAGTCTTTTCAATGGTTCATGCGTCAGGCTCTTCGTCTTCTTGATTTCGTCTTCGTGTATATAGACGACGTATTAGCTTGTTCATCACACGTGAAGCATGTTCGACCACTCCGTGAGATTTTCTAACCTTTTACTTAATTCGGCAATATTATCAATTCCGAAAATGTGTTTTGGCCAGTCTACCATTAACTTTCTTGGCAATATGATCGACAGTTATGGAATGAGTCGTAATCGGAAAAGACGCCGTCTATACTAAAATATGAAATGCCACAGTCAATCAAGAGCTGATGTCGTTTCAAAGGCGTCGTTAACTACCATGGACGATTTATACCCAACGCCGCTAAGATACTTCAGCCGCTAACAGATATGATTGAAGGTAATCCCAAAACGTTTTCAATCACAACAGCAGCAGAATCGGCATTCGTCGAGGTTGAAGAACCTTTGAGCATCCCTGCCGCTCTAAGTCACTTAAAACCCGACGATAACGCGCATTTGGTTATAAAATCTGACTCGCCACTGCAGTGGGAACTGTCTTATATCAAGTAGTAAATGGAAAGATTCACCCATTGTCCTTTTTGTCGCGAAAGTTGCAACCAGCCCAGAATAGGTATAGCACTTTCGGAAGCGAACTCCTCGACATCTACCTAGCTATTAAACACTTGCATCTCTTACTCGGTGGACGTACCTTTACTGTCTTCACCTATCACAAGCCAATTGTTTATGCCCTCCGTTCTCCGATAGATTGACACTCTCTAATAGAAATTCGTCAACTCGACTTCATCGCGCAGTTCACTAAAGATATTAGACACAACGGCGGTGACGGTAACATTGTCGCTAAGGCGTTATCACACTGTTCTATCAAATATATAAAAGAACAGCATTCGACCTCGCCAGGTTTAGAGAAAACGACCCTGAATGTGCCGACATAATCGCTAATAAGTCCCTCAAATTCGCCATTGTGCCGATGCTCGATCGCGATGCCAATATCCATAGTTATTATATCGACCTGTAAGCCGAAACATTTTGTAACGTAAAATGTTTAATCGCTTTCTCTGGCTGTCACAATCGAACATTCCCTTAACGGTAAAACCCATGACAGATCTTCTCGTATGCCACAACTTGCTACCCGCAAATCAATGTGTGACTTGCCAGGTCAGTAAATTTCCTTTGAATGACGGTTGATTTAAGCATGTCTTAACTTACTTCTCGGTATTCGAAACGCTGTTAAAGAAGACATCCGTTGTTGTCCGTCAGAGTTTGTATTTGGCACCACACTAAGAATCCCTTGTGAGATAGTACTGGACACCCACTATCGGCGAAGTTGAGAAAACATCTCAGGCAATATTTTCAGTCACATTACCTACCGTCCATCATTAATCCACCATGAACTCATGACATCCCCCAATGTTTTTGTTAAATTTGATGCCGTTCGAAAGCCCTTGAAAACATCTTACGAAAGACCATTCAAACTATTTGAACGCAAAGTCAAAGATTTAGTTCTGCGACGCATTGCATTAATCATCGATCACTTAAAACCTGCTTACGTCGAACAAAAACCATTACAAGAAGTCAACCCATCGACTCCATCCACACTACCCACGGCGATCAGTGATGATCTCTTAAATAAGCCCTCACTGGTTCTAAGTAACCCTTCACCACGTGAAACACGTATCGGCTGTAGAGTGAATTTCCCTGCATGACTAATTGAGTATATACCATAAATAGTGTCTCGAGCGTTCATCAATGGACTCACGCCCCAGGGGAGAGTTCTGAACAATTGGAAATTTCACTTTGTTCACAAGTGTATTTCCATTTCCATCGATCATAGTTTTAATACTGCCTGCAAGCCTGGAGCCTTTTCTTCCCAAAAGAACTTATACTACTAGAACGTCCAACGTCTGGCTAACAAAATGGTCGAAGGTATGTCTGAGAAACCTACAAGGAACATATAATTTCTTCAAGTCTCTCCTCAGTGCACGGATGTGCAATCGTGCAGTATTTCTGTTCTGTGCGGCTAACATCGTGCTAAATTGATTGGCCAATTGTAGTTAGCTCCATGCTAATACACGCTGGAGTCTCACTTCTATTTCTATTTTTCCAATATCTGTCTAGGCCTGGGTAGCCGGACAGTATCTCAGCCCACGCGCAGTCTCTGACTGTGCGGTACTTTGCCTGGATCAGGCTTGTGCTTTCACATCACACACATTTCGGCGTCAGCTTATACATGGTGACCTCGTAGAAACCTTCAAAATCCTGAAAGTCTTAGGCGACGTGCATTGTCAAAACCTGTTCTCTCGAGCAATCAACCCTTTAACAATCTCGCAAAAATCACAACGGTCTGAATCTTAGGCAATATTTCTTCAGTGAAAGAGTAGTAAGCTTCTGGTTCAAGCTATCTGAGGAAATAATCGATTGCATATTAGTAGATGCATTCAAAAGGGCTTTGGATTCCTCGAGGTATTAGCTTTTCCCTGAATTCTTTTCATCAATGAGCTGGTCGCCTGTATACAGAATTCGCATGAAAATGTTTTTCATTTTAAATTTATGCGGTTTTTACCAGGATTTAAAAGAACTAAGGAAACAAAAACGAAATACAAATATATAATGCCTTGTATATAATGTCATATTTTGAATGTACGCACAAATTTTCCATAGCTAACCTCTCACCGGCTTGGTGAAGAGAAACCCTTTTTGTTTTTCCCAGTCGCAGCTACAAATACTGGGACCGAAGGCCTGAAATACACCTGACGCATACGACGAGCATATCAAAGAATTATGAACCAGCTTTGGCAGTGGTGGACGCTCCTTTAAAGCTTTCTACCGATAAAAATTCTGGAAGCTCGATTAACTTATCAGAAATTTACAGTGCTGTGCCAATTGAACTGAACTAATCAATATATTATACAGAATACTTTTTCCGCGCGCCTTTTGGTACGGCACATTGTCTAATAAAATTTTTTTTTAAAAATCAAATAAACGTATTTTTAAATTTTTATCATGTCTGTCTAGGCCTGGATAACCTGACAGCAAATTAGCCCACATTCAGTCTATGACTGTGTTTCACTTTACCTCGACTAGGCTAGTGATTTCATGCACCACACATTGTTCACGCATATTATTGCATTGTTTCCTGAATAGCTGACCTCTCACCGTGCTGGTGAAGAGAAACCCTATCTTACTTTCTAGATATTCGGAAACAAGAACGTGTGAAAAGTACGAACTGTATACTCGATATCGAAGTGCTGGGTGCTCAACCGCATACCGTCGAAGGAAATCTGGGCGCGTGATTGGCTTGTAGCCACCTTCGGCCCTGTGCAACTTGAACTTGCTCGGTTCGCTGGTGCTCTTTTTCAGCTTCGCGAATTATTGTTGCTGATCAACGTGACGCACCACATTTCGGAGTTGGAAATTTGTGTGTGTGTGTGTATAATTAGTCAACGCTCTACGCCCTTCCAAGATGACTCTCTAATCGCTCCCAAATCATCGTAGTTGCTTTTCATTTAAAACGTCATTTTTAATGGATTTTTCATCACCAGATTCAATTTATTTTTTTTCAATTTTAGCAAACCATCCACTGGAAGTTCGATGTTCCCGATTAAGTTCTACGTGTTCAGTGCTGTCAGTCTTTTACTTGCAACAATCGGACGCCTAGTTTATGATTCGTTGTGTGCGCGTCAGACTATGAACTTTCATGTCGCTGGTCTCTCGTCTCGCGTATTATCTTCACCAACCAAAGATCCTATTTTCGATACTGCTGATAATTTATTTTGGTTTATGCAGGTAGCGTTCTGTTTGTTTCCTGTTATTTAGAGATAAGCGATTTGCACTTCAGCGCGTTCACCGATTCTTATCGTCTCAGCGATTTTTCCTATTTTTGTACGGATATTGTTTCAACCATACGACCTGAGCTTCTATCCATCTCGGGTATTTCGTGGTCCGTTTTTTATTCCGCTACTAGGTGATTTGACAGATGCAAGATCTAAAATTTATCTAAGATCAGCCCAATCCGTTTATGAATGGACCATGTACAATCAAATAATAACAGAATCTGGCGTTCAGAATGTAACTCAGATTTTGGATATTCGTGGCAACCATGGTAAGATTCACTTTTTGCTGACATGTACAATATCAGATACATTTGGAGTGGTTTCTCCCTACCATGACAGTGATCTATTCAGGTTCGTCAAATATGTCTTTTCGTGCCACTTAGTTTATTTATTCATTATTTATTTTTGATTAACCCATTAATTTTTATTTATTGCGTACCTTTCATCCAGTTTCACTGTTATCGTTCTTCAAACATATATTGGTAGACCTTTATATTATCACTCGTGATCTTTAGATTTTCTTTGTAATTTTATTCTCATAGATTAAACTGTACTGCCGTAATTGCTTGCGATTTCGATCCCACTCGAGCTTCATTGTCACTGTCGCTGGCTACTATCTCAATTCACTCACGACTTCTCAATTTTGCACTAGTCTACCTATATGAAATCAGCCCACCCCAAAGCCATTCAAAGTGCGGCGCAGTCTGTTAGGGTGCAAATCGGTTGAGAAACAGTCAGGTTACTTCTACCTAGACCAGTGTTTATGAAGGAGGTAATGGCAGCGAGACTTCGGCATGTTTTGGCATGCAGCTCATCGATGGCATTCATGGACACGGACTTATCGGTACACTCATTCCTAATTCTACCTACTTCGTCAGTGTGATTTACGTTGGTAATTTGAAACATCTTTGTTTAAAATTGAAATTTTGATACGATTTTTAGACTGTTCGCTCTAGCGACACGAATCCTTTGTCTGTGAAGTTCTTTCTTCGTTAACAACACTACTGTTCCGTTGTCATGGGCAATTTATTTAACTAGCCCTGAAAATATTGGTAGTATTTCAGTTAAGGTGCTATCCTTAACATCATTCGGGTTCATGAACACAACATTTTTATCAAATTAAACTAAATAGCTCCGTTTAGATGTGGGTAGTGCTATATTCTTGTTCTCTCCATATTATAATAATTTTTACTTGGCGTTCTAGTTTACTATTAACCTATTCCGTTTCCCCATTTTGCGTCACCAGCTCGTTAGGAGTTCGTGGGCAGCACTATTCGCGTTCTTATTTACACATCGTTAAAAAGCCGTTTGGCAAATACTCGTTTATCAATTTGGATGCATCTCAGGCTTCTGGACTCAAGTTTCCACTCAACTTTTTCGGCCAAATAACAAATGTAAGCTTGCTATTTTTAAATCTCATACCTTTTGCTCCTGTTGTTGGACCTTGGTGACCTTTGGATAAGAACGCAGCTAGTTCAGGTTTTGATCAGTTAACAAATTTTATTGAAATTGATACACCAGTTATTGAACTTAAAGCAGAAGGTTAGGTTGAATAACAAAAGATATTTCGATGGATTGGAATAATGTGTTTCAGCAAACTTATTTATAGCGAGATGGTGTAAAACTCGGAAATCAATGCACCAATTAGTCGCGAAATCTATATGGACTGAGATGCTACAAGATTACTCTGGGAATCAAAGTAATCACGACTGATAACGCAGCGAGTTCTAGGTCATCACCTCTTGTCGCGACAATTGAAGAGACATTTTATCCGACCATCGAACTTCATTTCAATAGTCCATCCGCGTTCTACGCATTCTTGCGCTTGTATTATTTCTTACCACCTGGAGTTTATGACTGTGGGGCACTGTCTTGCGCCAGAATCGTGATTTTATTCACATCCAGTCCACAACGGTATCGGCAAACTTGCTATCGGCTTATAATCTTATCCACGAGTGGGTAAAATGTTATATAGCTAAATTTATTTAGAAACTTTTATTTCTCTATACACGATTTGTATGCCCTCGATGTCTTTACTTGTTTTCCATCTAGCACGACTCGGAGAAATTGCAAGCATTGAGTGCTGAAGCTGCGGGTAGCAATCAGACGTTTTGGTTCGCACACTACCCGACATCCACGATTGTATCCCCCAGTTTAGACTTGAGACACCTTTTGGGGTGAGTTTCACGTGGACTTCATGCTTTCTGAATAGGGTTCCTCATATTTTAATCGCTTTGTCTATCAAAAGATTTCACTGCTCGGTTGGCGGGTCGTCTCACTGATCAATAAACCGCTCGATCCTATCTAAACGTTCACACGTACACACAGATGTGAAATTGTGCAGTACTTCTGTGTTGGTGCATAAAACACGACTGGAGTCCTCACCCATGTCTTTTTGTTTCTTCTCATATATTTGTCTAGGCCTGGGGAACCTGACAGGAATCTTAGCCCTGTGCAGTCTGTGACTATGCGCAACTTTTCTGATCAGGCGTGCGATTTCAATAGATAAAACGTTTCACCCACCCAAATGTGTCAACACCGAAGGAGGCAACACACAACACCAAGGAGAGAGAGATTGTTTCGTCGCAATGCTAGCAAAATAATATAAATTCCTCATCATGTTATTGTAACTGCAGGCTGAATAAGGTCTCTAGGATGTGACACTTTCATTCGGTGGCACTTTTCATTTTTAAATGATTGTGTAAATATATAATGTGACATGCTTTATCATATCAGCCTTTGCTTAATTGTTTCGTGAGCTTGAGTCATAAACGTTATATAATAATGTCATTTGCCCAATGTGACGAATTCTTAAGAGTTGCTTGATTTCGCATACAAACGCACCGTCACCTATCCTTAAATAAATTATGTACTATGTATGTATGAAATCACAAGTGTCGAGTCAGCAACGTGCCTTACAGACATGCGTGGACTGATATACTCTTATGTTGCCAGGCCTAAACAGATATATAGCGTTAACGACAGTGAGACTCTAGCGTGTTTCCGCATGCAGTTCAATTTAGCACGGTGTTGCTTGTCACCAGAATAGATCCATGCAAGATAAATTAGGCCATTTAGCTCGTCAATTTTGAATGACGACCCCTGTACCTGTCTGTCCTGCTTCATACTTAAGCTTTATACGACTGGATTCACTGGTTTCATTGATCTCTCGATTGGAGGTCAGATCGTCGTAGGTTGTTGTCCATTCACATTTGAACCTATGTACCACTTATGGCGATACACAGTCCCAGGGCATTTACGCCTTCTGTCGAAGTTGACAAACAACCCTTCACTTGACGCCGTGGTCAATTACGGCTTGGTACATGGTCGAGGATGAGTTTTGTTAGCGGTGAGTTTGTCTTACGGTGCAGTCTGTGACTGTGCGGCACTTTGTCTGAATCAGGCTTGTGCTTTCATACCATCATACCTTACGGTGGACGTGACGGCAAATTGTAGAATTCTTTGCCATTGGATGTAAACCTGTAGCGCCTAGCGAAAAACTGATTAAGCCGTAATGTTGCAAGTAACTTAGAAGCAGTGTCGATTAGGCTTATTCATCGGCAGTTAGAGGGCATATGTTTATCCTCATGTTTATGCAACGACAGAAAAATGAACATATTGAAATCTAACGGGAACATTGGTCTCCCAATCAAAACAAATCAGTTAATAGAGTAAAGATGGTAACGCACCTGTCGTAATAATTTAAACGGGAATCTCGTCCTCCCACCCCACCGAAAAGCACTCAAAATTTAGTACCCCGATGTTGTTTTCCAATTGACTGGGTACTATTAGCTGATGGGCTATTCTATCGTTAAGCTCGGGGCCAGCTGACTCGACGAGTTTCCGGCTAAAGCTAGTATACCAACAAATGGTATGAATAAGCCGAAACAATCTTCCAATGTCATCTGTACTCGCTGTGAATTCCGCCTAATATAGCTGGCGATTCTTGCGAGCAGATCCTGTAGCGCCTCTCCTAAGGTATCAATAATCAGTTGTGTCATTCAGTTGAACACCTTTTGCTTAGACAGAGCCTAATGGTGTTCTAAGAGCTCCAGTTTATTCGGTGACGAGAAACGGTACTCTGAACTTGTACCGCCGTATTGAAACCAACGATCTTCCATCCAGACTACTTTTGCTCAGCTTGGTCATCACTCTCATCCAACTGACCAGAAATCGTATCTATGAGCGTCTTTCTTTAGCCACTGTTTCTTAGGCCTCTCAAGTTCAACGATCTACTAGTTTTTTTCTTTTGCGGTTTATCAGGCGAAGTCGACTTTTTTGTACTAACAAGCAGGTGACTAGTGTTAACTTCATTTTTATTTGGACCCTCAAATAAGACATATTAATCACCAATAAAAACATCCGGTGGGCGCGAATTACAATCTAATCAATTTGATTTGCCGTTCTGTGATCATTCACGTGTAAAGCAACCGAATGATTTTTAGCCTGCTTAAATTTGATGTTGGTTGCATCAAAGTGGTTGTAGGTCAAAAATGCAATCAGTCGAGCACCGTTTCACAACGCACTCCTCATCCAAATCCTCAGTTTCGGTTTGGTGTAGCATCATTTGATTATGTGCGTGCATTCAAATCACTAGGCACAAGGTATCACTTATCGATAACCGATTGAAATTGTAATTTGCGTTTTGTTTTATAAACAACAGAAACACTGAATGGGTGCCCTTTAGATGGGCCAATACAATCCTTGGCAAAACCACTGTCCTTGATAGAAATGCTTGCCTACCGTATTAACAGAATGTTATCACTACGTCGTGCTGACCAAATCCACGTTCGTGCTCACTTTAAAATAGTAGATGTGTAGATTCGCCTCCAGTGGCCTTAGTCGTTTATGATTCGTGTGTCCTTGCCCTATTTAAATTACCAACGCTAGTGGACGAGCCTTCCCTCACCGAATAAATCTGGTTTCGAAGCCTCGATCTCCTCTCTTTGCCATTTCTCTTGTCAGCCTGAAGGGATGAAGTAGCAGAAACAGTCGTCGCATTCTATCAATCGATGCGTTGTCCCTAACCCATCAGTGAGGTAAACAGAACAAAGCCGGAATGGGTCGTTGGAGCAGAAGTCCAATGCCCAATGTGTCGTAGTTGTGGAAATGGTTTGTATTCATATTGTGAAGGTGCAAAGTCCATTAGCGATGAGCGCTAATCACGAGCTTCCGAATGATATACAGAACGCCACCTTCTGGCACAACACAAGAATGCATGTTCCATTCGAGGTGTAGGCACCTCTTCCCGGTTTTGTTTGTGCTTACTCGTCTATAGAAGCCGTAGCAATTTAAGTCCCACCCTTCTCCATCTTTTAGGATTTTACTTTTTTATGGTTGTATGGCATTCGGTACGTGCTACCGGTGTAATGCTGTCTTTGATGATGATGATGATGACAACACAAGAAGCGCGGAAAACATCGTCGATGACAATTGCGAATTCGTAATCTTTTGGGTTTCGGGTTGATTGTATTTGAACAGTTCGGAAGTATGAGAAGATGGCTAGGGCTTGAAGTGTACCGGTTGGCACGAAATCGATTGACATATCAGATCGAAGTGACAACCGGGACAGACGTGTTGAGGATCACGGTTGTGATTGTTTGTTTGCTTGTGGCTTGTTATTTGCCTTGTGCTTAATAAGCGCCTTTGACCAATCGGCTTCACTTGTGTTGTGGGATTCGTTGATGAACGCGATTAGCGTTGGACTGGTTGACCTCAGGGATAAATCGATACATCATCGAGGCGAGGGCGTGCAACAGGGGATTACGTGGTTATTGTTGGACGGAAATGTAACAATTGGTCAGATATGCACCAGCTGCGACTCGTGACCTGAAATGACCTGATGCAAAGATTCCCGACCTGTCTCTCTGTCCCACCCGCTACACCATGACAACAACGAAATCAACGTATGAAAGTATTGATCTGTCCAGGAAACAAGCTGTTACTAGGTTAGATAGAGCAAAAGGAAACAAGATGAATATAGATCAGTGCGTATCAAGACATGGGAATTCGTTGTCGTGATCGAATTTAGGTCATCGTAAATGCGTTGTCATGGCTCAACCAAACGATGGGAATATATGTCACGCAATGTAGTGAGCATACTGTTATTTTTTGTCGCTCACCCAACAAGTCAAAGCACTAGCTTGTAGAAGTCACTCCTGCAAGCCAGGATCTGGACTTGGTTGTCATAGTGCTGTATGTATGAAATCACAAGCCTGATCCAGGCAAAGTGCCGCACAGTCAGAGACTGCACGTGGGCTAAGATACTGTCAGGTTGCCCAGACCTCAACAGATAAGGGGAAGGAAAATAGAAATGGTAGTGAGACTCCAGCGTGTACTCGCATGCAGCTCACTACCGATGGCAACTCAATTTAGCACGACGTTAGCTGCACAGCACGGAAGGGCTGTACGATTGCACATCCGTGCAAGGTTGTCATAGGCCCAATTCTCACTACCACCCTCGGCAACGACAAACTTGCTTCGCTTGATGAGTGTACGCGACACGAAAGCTGCTCTCGGTGAAATATTTCGCGCGGGGCAATGAGCGACATAGAAAACTGGACCCATCGTTCAGTTATTTAGCTAATTGGTGTTGGGCGATCATATAAAGCGGTGTCAAGTATTAAAGTATGTTTTTGAACATGTCGATCCTATTTAGGTCTGATATAATAGCATGAAATGAAAGCTTCTTTTATGTTTCTTTCATGATTCTCTGTCAAAAAAATTTCAGGGAAACTGCTATTGCCTATTTTTGTGGACATCTGCACACGCTGCTACATATGGCTCCGCGAATGCATACACTTCAACCGCATGGCTATCTGGAGTTGGAGTTAGGGGATTGGAAAAACGATCGATAGTAAGTTTATCTCATTATCTTTTCTACCGTACGTTTTCAACTATCTGGGCTTGATATCGGTATTGTGCTCACGAACGTCCCATCCCATTTTACTCGAAGTATCGTTACTTTATTAACGTTTCAAGTATTACACCATCTACCCATGTAGTATTGCCACAACTTTTTTGCCGTAACTAACTTTCCTGGTGTGGTGTGTTCTCAAATCTCAGTCGAACAATACAGTGCATCGGGTTTGAGATCTCGATATGATATTCCGAGTTTAATACCTGTAGGATTTTGCCGATATCGGTAATCTTCGTGTCGTCAAATTTTCAGTTTCCGCGTAGTTGCGCTGGATCACGATCTCGTCTCCTTCGTGGACGTGCAAATGCCTCGTGATAGATCTTCCGTGTGGCCCATAGTCATCGTGACCAACCCGAAACACTCCGGCTACCTTCTCCCACACAAAGAACCCTTTTCTCGAATCCTACAATCGAAGTTTATACGGTTTGTCTCACTTTGTTTTCTATCTTCGCAGACTTTGCTATAATCCTCTTCGTATCGTTTTGTTGGTTTTCTCTCGAGCTCCACTATGAATCCGTACACTTGTATGTCCATAATTGTTTTGACTTTGATCCTGTAGCAATCTTTCCAAATATCACTTGGTCTATTAATGATTACACACCGTTTGTTCATTATGACCGCCACCTTTCACTAATATTTTTGCGCATGCGTGAAAATTAAAATAAGCAAAAATACTTTCGAAATCCACTTTGCAATCACTTCTCTCTTTGTTAACAGCATTCTCGCTTGGTCAGCGTCACCAATCACACAAGTGGCCGTTTTCATTGACGATTGGTTTCAGGGCAACGCCTCCATGGCTACCCCAGCGACTGGGTCCGTTGGAGCCAGCCCCTTGTTCGTTTTACCATGGGACGCCTCCCACTGGGATGATCGGAAGGTTCATAATATCCGAGTCCAAGTGGCCGTATGTGTTTTCGTTCTTGTTAAACCCTTAACGTTTCATCACCCATGGGTTTCTCAACGTAGCCATGCGACAAGTTGGTTCCTTTTTCATATTATAAAATATAGAATACCACACTGCCTCTCTTTTCTTGGTACCGTAGCTGAAGTTCAACGGTAACTGCTCGTATCCTATTGGTAAAATTCTAGGACAAACAAAACCAGTTGTCAGATCATTTGCCTTTATTGATACACTTTGTTGCACCGAGCCCTCAAGTGCTGATCAATAAATGCAATGCAAGTACTGGCTGTCCCAGATTTTTACATTACATTGTCCACTGAATAGGACGGGTGGATGACGGTCCGTGACGGACAGGAAGCATTTAAATCAGCACGTCTTGTTGTGGTGGTGCTTTGAACCGAGGCTCGAAGCACCGGGGAGCATAGCGTTTGTTGTACTCTATTGTTATTTCTCAGTACTGTTGCTTGCTTAACATCCCAGTTTCGCTTGTGTTTACGCGTAACAACCTTGTCGTTCACAATAAGTATAATTGTTCTTAAATGCTACCGATAAGATCGGTCATTTGAAGGTCGATGTACAACGTGAGGCTTAAGCCGTACTCTGTTCTGATTCACAAGAAAGAGTTCTGCTCCGTTAAATCCACACACACATACACCACTCGTCTATACATTGATGAGTGTAACATTGTCAACTCAAGCCGCACGTTTGGTCTGTGATTTTCGCTTGTTCTGTCATCACTATTGTTAGACGCAGGAGTTTTAACCGTATTTTGACCTAACCTGAATACCTGAACTCACATGAATTCCTGTTCAACTTGTTCTTAGGATGCCAAAGGCAATCGCCGCGACGTTAGTCAACCGTTCATCGTCACCGGGGATCCGACTTGGAAGTTTGACAAATTTTCCTCTTTCGTATTACAAACTGATCACACTTTCAACGTGAGTCTCTTTTACGATGTACACTAACTTTCCACCCCCATTCCTGCTCCAAATTGACTCGAATTCAACATTGGCATGCAAGCATAACTTTGTTTAGCTCCGATATTGTTGTCTTAGCAGGAGATGTGAATGCCAGACTAGGTCGCTTAGATACATCTGAATCACAATTAGGTGGCATGTTTGGTCTTGAAAGCCAACGCACAGATAATGGCGAACGGTTTATACAATTATGTGCACAATCTCGATTATTCATTAGCAGCACCTCCTTTCGCCATAAAAGACGTCAATGTGCCACATGGCGTTCGCCGGATGGAGGCCAACCTTCGGCCCAAATCGACCATATAGCCATAAGTGCTCGCTGGAGAGGTTGCATTGAGGACTTCCGCTCTTTTTGGAATACCTGCGTAGATTCAGATCATGCTCTTGTGCGATGTAGGTTCTCGTTAAAGTTCTCCGGTACGAAGCCCTCGAATGGGAAACGCATTGCTGTCGAAAAATTCTTTCAGCCTGCAGTTCAAGACATTTATAGGACCACCTTGAGTAACTCACTCCCAGTTGCCCAGTATGCAACTACCGATGAAAGGTGGAACAAAATAGCAGGGATTATGCGAGCCGCCGCAATAACAGCCTGTGAGACTGCACAACCAACCCAAAAGTCCCACTGGATTTCACAGCGCTCTATAGAAATTCTTCACCAGCGACGCGAAATACCTCATGGTCCTGGACACAATACAGAGCGTAGACGCGTGAGGAATGAACTTAAACGGAGCTTAAGACTAGACAGAGAAAGGTGGTGGCTAAATAAGGTCGAAGAAATGGAAATAGCGAATAATGCGGGTAACGTGCGAAAACTCTTCCAACTTATTCGATCGACTGGGCCTACGAAAAAAGGTGTGAGTGAGACTATCTCTGAAATAGACGGTACTCTTATCACTAATAAGAATCGCCGCCTGTCACGCTGGGCCGAACATTTTGAAGAACAATTCAGCTGGTCGCTTGTAACAGAATCTTTCCTTCATTTGAAGCAGTGTGATCCTTGGTCTGTTAGCGTAGATCCCCCTAATGACTCAGAAATTAAAGAATGTATCGAATCCATGAGACGATTCAAAGCTGCTGGCCCCGATGACATACCCCCTGTTTTGTTCAAAGAAGGTGGCTAAGTCCTAATCAGCACATTAGTAGATCTCCTCCGTGAAGTGTGGATGTCAGAATCCATCCCCCCGAGTTGGGGCGAATCAGTTATCATACCTATATTTAAAAAAGGTGTGCGAAGCTCATGCTCTAATCACCGTGGGATAAGTCTCACTCCCATCATTACGAGATTATTAGCGTGCATATGTCTTCAAAGATTAACATCGCATAGGGAATCACAGATCCGTGAGCAGCAAGCTGGCTTCCGGCCTGGCAGAGGCTGTGTCGACCACATATTTACGCTTCGACGTATATTAGAACTGCGGCACACCTATCGACAGCCGACAATAGCCATCTTTTTAGACTTCAAAGGAGCATTTGATTCAGTCGATCGAAATGTCCTGTTTAAGACCTTGCTGTGCAAAGGCGTTCCGCATAAGTATGTCAACATACTACGCGCACTTTATGCTCATACATCCGGATGCGTTAGGGTTTACAATGAACTCTCACCCAAATTCCACACCACAAGTGGCGTCCGACAAGGATGCCCGATTTCTCCGTTTTTGTTCAATTTTGTAATTGATGCAATTATGCAACGAAGGTGCCCCAGCTTTCGGAGTTCACATAATGCCAGGCGTCAAGCTTCTCGACTTGGATTATGCTGATGACATAGTTCTGCTCTTCGACTCATACACAGATGCACAGGCGATACTCAACAAGCTATCTAGTATTGTGCCCGCATTTGGAATGCGTTTTGCGCCCTCTAAGTGCAGTGTTCTGCTGCAGGACATCGACTTATCGAACAAGGCTTTATTACTTGACAATCAGGCGCTTGAAATTGTGGATCGTTTTACGTATCTCGGTAGTTGTATCAATAATTCTGCATCGTTAGATAACGAGGTCTCGGCACGCATTTCTAAAGCGACCGTAGCATTCCGCAACCTAGGTCACCTCTGGCGTCAGAAAGGACTGTCTCTGCTACTCAAGGGTAGAGTCTATAAAGCGACAGTGCGGGCTGTGTTACTGTATGGGTGCGAAACCTGGACCTTACGTAAAGAACACATTCAGCGTCTCCAAGTATTTGACAACCGGTGTCTCCGCATCATTCTAGGAGTTAGCTGTTACAATCGCATACGCACCGATGCTCTCCGAAATAAGTTGTTCGGTAGTAATGTTGATATAGAGAAGCAGATCAACCTGCATAGGTTACGCTGGTTGGGTCACGTTTTACGGATGCCGGACACCGACTTCCGAAACAGATTCTTTTTGCGACGCCACATCCTGATTGGCGTAAATCTCGGGGTGGCCAAACCGTCACATGGCATAGGCAGCTAAAAATTCTTACTAATAACCTTTCCAAAGTAGGCGCAGCGCGTCTTCCAGGTTGGTGTCCCCGCGATCATATATCGCAATGGTTAGTTACGCTTCAGGATATGTCCCGAAACCGTGCTCAATGGCGGTCTTGCACTAAGCATCTTGGAGTGTTTGCATAACCTTGTATGTTGTCAAGCGGAGTGACGAGAAAAGCTTATTATGATGCATGGCAGTGAAAGCCGCAAGGAAGCTGCCGTGCTGATGTTGCTCTACTCGTTCACGAAACTTCGGTACGTGCTACCGGTGTAATGCTTTACCATCGTTTTAAGACTCACTGTCTCCGTCTGATGAAGGCAAACAGTCCGAAACCTGTTGTGGTCTGTAATTTCTATTTCCATTTTCCCCCTCATATCTGTCTAGGCCTGGGCAACCTGACGGTATCTTAGCCCGCGTGCAGCCTCTGTCTGTGCGGTACTTTGCCTGGATCAGGCTTGTGCTTTCATACCATACCATACCATGTGGTGTGTACGTGAAGGGGATGTGAGCACCACACGATATTTCTCTTCTCACACGAAAGGCAAACCAAATGTTCGCCTGTCTGTCTCTCTCTATTGTTTCGCAGCGAAATGTCTCTTTGGCGCAGACTGCGTTCATAGCGACACTCCGTCTTCACTGGTTGCCAAATCGAGAGCATCATATGCTTTGCTTTCGCATTCATCTTTTTCTGGCTAACGGGGTTTTATTTATCACGAAATTTATACTAATTTGTTGTTGTTGTTGTTGGCCTCCTTCGATCGATGTCGACCATGGATGTACATCACAGTCGCATGAATTTTCATGTTCTACACCTTTTTGAATGACTAATCAGTCCGATTCGGGAGGAACAATCTCACCCGCAGCGCTTGCAACGATGGTCAGAACTCGGTTGTTGGGCGTCAGTTGCACGCCGGCGGCGTAATCTTCGTTCAGCAGCCAAGAGCTGTATCTGCTCCTCCCCAGCTTGCAGACGACGCTTTACACAATGCCTCCAATGTGAGCGGTCAAGAGCAAGTTCTTCCCAACCCGCGGGGTCAAGGCCAAGAGCTTTCATATCTCTTTTGCAAACATCTTTGTACCGCACATGCGGTCTGCCCAATGGTCGACTTCCTAATTGCAACTCATCATAGAGTAGATCTTTCGGAATACGACCATTTTCAGTTCTGTAGACCTGACCAAGCCACCGCAGGCGGCGCTGTCGTAATAGGGTGAACATGCTCTGTAGACCAGCTTTTGAAAGCACTTCAGCACTAGTCACTTTGTCCATCCACGATATGTTCAAGATACGACTGATTAATACGATTCTTATGTATCGTGTAACCCGTCATCTGGTAATAATCTCCCTCATCCCGAAATTTCAATTCGTTTACTCCCGTTGGTCTCCGCGCTATTTCTACTATGAATGCTTTCCACGTTAGCACGAACCCCTGAATGACATGGCGCTCATCCTCGGACTGCGTGGCACTTTGCCTGGATCGAGCATTGTGAATTCATACATACATACACGGATGTGCAATCGTAAAGTACTTCTGTGCTGTGCGGCTAACACCGTGCTAAATTGATTGGCCACGGGTAGTGAGCTGCATGCTGAAACACTCTGGAGTCACACTACTATCTCTATTTCTTTTCTCATATCTGTCTAGGCCTGGGCAACCTGACAGTATCTTCGCCCACGTGCAGTCTCTGACTGTACGGCACTTTGCCTGGATCAGGCTTGTACTTTCATACATTCATATACATACATACATACATTAATTCCTTTCTGTTCTTTTCCATGCTTTATGTTTATCTCGGAAACGATCAGGTACGTTTATTCTTCTATCTGGTGGACTTTGGCTTCTGCGCGATCTTGATCCTGTCACGATTTATTCCGTGTAAGTCTCTATTTTTTTCTACCTAGAATTCTGAGCGGTAATCCATCATATTTTACACCGACCAATTCCTTATCAACTAATTTTTCCCATTGCATCATTTATGTCGTTTCAATTGTATCCCAAATCCTAACCGCGTTGTGGTATGATGGTTCAGACTGTAGCTGATGAATCGTTTTCGCCTGCTGATTACAGGGAGGATAAACACGGTGCTTGTGATGCAATCAGCACTTGCACCAACGCGATTGCGGCACTTTCGTACCCAAATTAAACACCGCGGTCTCTTGAATCGCATTGAATGTTATGTTTTCTGAACGGACATTCGTTCGGCATGTTTTGCATGTCACTACCAGATAGTTTGCTACTATTGCACGGATGTGCAATCATGCAGTACTTCTGTGCTGTGTGGCTAACACCGTGCTAAATTGATTGGCCACCGGTAGTGAGCTGCATGCTGAAACAGGCTGGCGTCTCACTACCATTTTTATTTTATTTTTCTTATCTGTCTAGGCCTGGGCAACCTGACAGTATCTCAGCCCACGTGCAGTATCTTACTGTACGGCACTTTGCCTGGTTCAGGCTTGTGCTTTAATACATACATACATACTGAAATCTCGCTACGCTCTCAGTGGAATAGAACACATGTGGCAGTTGACCTGTTTGTTGATGTGTTACTTTTGTTCGTTTGTTTATTTCCGTGTGCTGTATATATACGAGATGGCTCTTATCTTGGTACGTAGCAATACTGAACATGCAATACTTTCTGACTTGAATACAAAATCAATACCTAACCTTCATCGTATCGCCATCTTGAGTCATTTTTTCTGGCAAACTTAGTTCCGAGGTTTTTGTGGTTCGGTTCACATACCGTTGCAAATGTCCTGTACTGTAACAGTTTCTTTGTATTCTCATCGATTGCACACACTATCTTTGTTATTGTTTCGTTTTTCGTTTTTCTTTTCTGCAGGTGGTACGACGCGAAAATATCGTTGTTTACGCGGGCTCAATCGATTCAGCCATTGCAATCCATTATATCTCCCGTGGTTGTGCTATTTCTTGTATTTATGCATTGGTAAGTTGTGGTTGTTTAGTGTCTAGCTTTTAAAGCTTAGCTAAAACTCTTCGTCTGCTCGCACAGTATTGATCGATGCTCACGAACAAATGGTTCTTTGTACTTTGTATTATTGTAAGAGGTGGGCGATGGATTACGTCACGTCAATCAAGGCCAAGCAACATATATTGTTTACATTCTTTTACGCTATTTGAGGGCATTCGACTTAGCATTTACCGTGTCACTCTCGCGTTTAGCACACACGCTTGTGGATCAGATCAACCTTTCTAACGTTAATACGTTCACCCACGAATCGCAGATCACATGGAACAAAGCACGCCTATCTTTCGTTACCACAGCTCCGTTCTCAAGATGTGTCTGTCAATCAATTTCGTGCCAATTGGTCCAATTCAAGCCACGTTGGGCTTCGTTTACCGCCTTGGATAACGGCTAACGTTGTCCATCTAATCATGTTTACAAAGATGGTGTCGCTCGAACCGATCTCATGAACTCCTTACGAAACCCGAAATATTGCGACGGTCGTCGTCGCTCATTTCGGAGCTTTATGCTCTTGATGTGCCAGAGGGAAGCGTTCTGCTTAATAATATTATTATTACAATTACTACTTTCACCTATAATGTGGTCCTGATGAAGCGGTGTTATCACATACGCCTTCCATCCTTTCGGAAAAAATCTATTCTAACACGAAACTAACCTGTTCGATTCGCAGATGCTTGTACCGTCATTGACTATGGTGATAGGACAATGAAAGTTTTAAACCTGCTTCTCGTTGATGGCATGGTATGGTATGAAAGCACAAGCGTGATCCTGGCAAAGTGCCGCACAGTCAGAAACTGTACGTGGGCTAAGATAATGTCGGGTTGCCCGGGCCCAAACAGATATGAGTAAGAAAAAAGAACAGAAAATGGTAGTGAGACTCCAGTCTGTTTCAGCATGCAGCCCACTACCTCTGGTCAATCAATGTAGCACGGTGTTAGCCGCACAGCTCGAAGTACTGCACGATTTCACATCCGTGCATTCCCTATTATCGTTAATTCTGAGTAATCCATTCGTTACGCTAATTGTCCGCCGCATGTGTACTCAAAGAAACCACACCACTCGTGCAATGAATTCTCTACCTACTCATTGTCCGATGCAACTGGTGGCGACGGGGTCAACTATTGATTATTTGGACAGTATTCTCAACAAACCTTAATCTTTTCTGTCACGTGTTTGCTAATGTTTCCTTGCTTGGGTGTTCTGAAATCGTTTAGAAGCAAGATCTGCGCGCACTCTTCGATGTTGCTCTAAATCAATAATGCATCCCTGTTCCTATGCTGACTAATTTGATTTTTACACGGCCTGTAACTGTTTGTTCTATTCAACTATATCGACACTCGTAAAGCTGCATGAATCCACTTGTCATGGTACAGTACTGACATTTCCCGTTTCCAGGCCCGATCTTCATGGGATTCCTTGTTGATTTTCATTTCGGTGTGGTATTCAGCTATGGAATTTACATTGCCGGATCATTTCTGCTCGAATCGCTCACATACTTTTATGAAATTACTCAGGTAAACCATTCTGTTTATCATTCCCGGTAATTGTTCTACTCTTTTTCGCTCAGTAGCCTAGAGCTTCACATGTATTAGCCCTAATGCTTCGGGGTGCTTGTGGAACGTGATTTTATCAACTCTTCTCAACTCCTCTTGGTTCTTATTTATCCGATCACCACTGATCGCGCCAATCAACGGCCAAGCATTCGGGTCTCTGAGTAGCGAGGTTCTCGTTTGCGAACTGACAATCTGAAATAAATCGGCTACAGCAGTTTTAGGTAGCGTCTCGCTTTTAACACAGAAGCTTCGTCAGACCAATGGTGTCGGTACGAACAGGGTTTATGCTTAAATGGCATTTGACATTATAAGTCGGTATGGTATGAAATGCTATGAAAGCACAAGCCTGATCCAGGCAATGTGCCACACAGTCAGAGACTGCAAGTGGGCGAAGATACTGTCAGGTTTCCCTGGCCTAGACAGATATGAGAAAGGAATTAGAGAGTCGGTAAAGAGTTCACAAGCCACTGTGGGCACGGAGATTGTTATATTGGTGTAACTCGAATTCTACGGCTTCGTGAGTATTCAGAACTTGGAAAGCTTTATGGTTAAAAACCAGTAAGCTTAACAATAACCACAGAATGAAGAGGTATATCGAGTAAAAATATAAAATCTATCAAAAATCAAAAGGGACAGTCACATACTGCATTGTTCGTCATATACTCATCGAGTTTAGAAGCGAAAACCTCAACAGATTGCAAGCGCATGATTTCTTCAGGTAAGGTGTTTCAAGTGAAACAAATTCTGACCGAGAAAAAATTAC
Source organism: Atriophallophorus winterbourni (assembly GCA_013407085.1). Taxonomy (NCBI): domain Eukaryota; kingdom Metazoa; phylum Platyhelminthes; class Trematoda; order Plagiorchiida; family Microphallidae; genus Atriophallophorus; species Atriophallophorus winterbourni. The sequence goes on from JACCGJ010017847.1 coordinate 126,729, forward strand.
GAAAAAATCCTATCGAGAATGCGGAATGCTTGAAGCTTTTGAATTTTTTCGTGTTCGAGTAAGGCCATTGGGCTTTAGTAAGTGTTTTAGGGGATGACTTTCAATATGCCAACAAGAGGTCACTCCGTATCCGTCGTTAGGTAAAATCATGTAGATTTAGTTTCAACGTTCTCTGTTTGAAAGTCAAATTTGTGTAACGGGAGACCAACTCTGTCACTTTGTATGCTTTATATAAAATTGGTCATAACCTGCTTTAAATTGTTTGTAGTTTAATGCTATCTATCTAGGCCTGGACAACCTGACAGTATCTAAGCCCACATGCAGTCTAAGACTGTGCGGCACTTTGCCTGGATTAGGCTTGTGCTTTGATACATACATACAGTTTAATGCTGATGAATCTATCGGTCGAAGAAACATTTCAAAGTGCAAGTCAAGTATTGCCACAAAGGCATTCAATTCAACGTTCCCCCCACTTTGCCTAATCAATCGACGTGCCTTGTTTGGCATTATTTCTCATCTTTTGACTTTGACTCTTCACCCGATATACTCTTTCTATGCTAATTCAGAAACCTACCATTTTCCTATCGGAGCGGCACTCGTGTAGTGCTCACACACGCGTGTTCTACTCAGCACCGGACTTGTTTACACGTGGTTGTTCATAAATTAGTACCACATGTTGCTGGTACCCGCAGATAGCCCCAACGTCTGACTCCGACACGTTTTCAGTTACGTAATCGGATTCCATGTTTCCACCAAATTGCTTATCCTCTACTACTAAATAACGTCTGTCTGACGGCTTCACGATTTACATCTAATTAAAAATGGTTGTTGAATATTTGAGCATTTTTGTTCTACCTCTGGGATTTATCGGCGTTGACCTTGGATATAGTAAAAGTGTTGATTCTTTGGGAGTTTTTTTTTCGAACGCCCTAGAGATTGAAATCGTAGAATACGCCCTAATTAGACGGTTCGCAAGCACGGGCCTGAATGAAGTTGGTGTATAGATTAACGTCTGCATAGACGAGCATTGAAAGCATTCACGAGAGAAGAGATTAAATTAGAGACCGCGTTTGTACAAATGACCCATCCTGTTATTAAATATGCCTTTCGGATTCAGCAATTGATATATGCCCTTTTGTTATGATTGTGCACAGGCATCCACACTTCCGTTCTTGCTATACACCGTAAACATTCTCTGTGTTGTATATTAATATCAATCTCTGGCAACCTGGTACGATGGTATGAAAGCACAAGCCTGATCCAGGCCAAGTGCTGCACATAGGCTAGCATACTGTCAGGTTGCCCAGACATATTTCTATTTCTGGCAACCGACTCATTCGTTTGACATGATTTTCCCAAATTCCAATTCATTTGGTTTTTCACGTACCATTATTGGGTTCAATCATCGTTCATTCCCATACATTAATTCACTGTGGTACTTGAACTGGATACCACAGACACAACATCAATTTGATATTAATTTTGCATAGGTTGTATCGCTTGGTTAACTCTCATGTGCTTCGTTTCATTCTAGTTGCTGTTGATCGGCCTCGTATATGCGCCTTATCTTATCTGGTATTGTGGCGGGATGCCAGTGAATGTCAGTAAGCGACACCAAGATGCGGTACAACAACAGAGCAACTGCAACAACAACAACGATACGAATTCGGCACCCGCCTCCCCTGTCCGGATACGTCAACCGGGAAAACCTAATTGCGGTCAAATTCCATTCCCCTTATTTTGCCATGCCTTCATATTTTCCATTCTCCAATTGCTTTTCATACTGCTGACGGTTGCTATTCCGTATGGCTTTGTCGCTATTCTGCTCTGTCCCGGTCGCTTACTGCCGATTTATCTTTCATGGTACATTGCGAGGCGATTGCCGTATTATTTAGAAAACACGATTCATTGATTCATTTTATTTTTTTGTTTGGGCTTTTATGCGTCAGCTTGAATATAAGAGAACATTTCTATTCTCTTTCCTCTTGTTACTACATCCGTCGGTTTCGTGCATGCTTCTAAATGCGCTAACGATCGGCACCAGGAAGGTTTTGTTCGCTACTTACAAGTAGTTCATTTTAATATATGTTTGGGGGACGGTTTGACTACCATGGATTCAAATTACGTTCCATGTGATTTCCTTAAACCCTGGACCTTATCATGCCTGATTGGTTGCATTTGATTAGTATTGGTCGTTTATGCGTATCATCAGCCACTTTTAACCGAATATTCTCGCTGAAAAGTTGTTTTCAGATCCTCGGCGATTACAGAAATACTGATACAAATGCCGCTCACTCTGCATCCACTGCTGTCCGTATTGATGGAGCCCTATCATCTGAACCAAGAAATGAATCTTCTGCTGGCACACACAATCAGTAATCAATTGCAAAGCCGCCCCAAATGACTCCTTAGTTTGGAGTGAAACCAGATGGAACAATCAATTCTGATAAAAAAAGATTATTCGATTTGCACCTCGTCAAAAAACAGAGAAGTGCCGACTCTTCCGGAGTGGGCACAACAACGACGCTTGTCTCAGATTTAGTCATCACGACACCATCCATCTTTGCTTACCAAAACTGTTCTTGGACGCCTCTATACGAATGTTTGATTAAAAAATTTGCCGAACTCGTCGCTAGGTGCGAGAAAACGACCTCTGTTAATTGTTATTACCGAAACTTGGCTTAACCCGGAAATGCACGATTGTGAGTTAGAGATTGCTGGCATGTCAATGCGCTACCGAGGCCGTGCATCACATAGAGGTGTTGCACTCTATTATCAGAGACTCAATTGCAGAGAACTCACGGATTCTGGCTTGGTGCTTCAGGATTCGCTATGGTATCTGTTGACAACGGCTACATGCGAAGATTGCATAATCTGTGTAATTTATCTTCGATCAGCATCCTCAGAAGTATATAATACGACTACTCGACAAGCTACGCTTGATTGCCCAGAGATATCATACCAGAATTTTTGGGGGATTTTAATCTGTCCAACATACTGAATATTCACAACATTTATCAGACCTTCACTGCAGTCATCTTCCAGCAGCTCTATAAAGACATTTCCTTTTGTAATCACGGAAATCAATACAAGATACAGAGGGAGAGAAATGCCTTCAATACTCGATCTGATCTTGACAAATTAAGAAGACTCCGTCGAAAACATTACATTCGATTGCCCACTAGGTTCCAGCGACCATTTGGTCTTGAATTTCGTTATTCAAATATATTCAAGCATTGTGTACAATTTCTATGTGGACCTGTGACTCAGTTATTCTGCGAGTCCCAAAGTGTTATACCGACGGACTGGAAATCCGGCATAATTTTCCCGATTTTCAAAGTCGGGTTGAGAGCCCGCAAATTACAGGCCCGTTACACTGTTGTCCGCTGTCTGCAAGGTGCTCGTAACGATCGTGGCAAGCAAACTGAGTGAATCCCTTGAATAAAATAAGCTATTTTCGGGAGCGCAACATGGTTTTAGGAAGGGATACTCCTGCTTTACAAACCTTCTTACCCTTGACGATTGGACTCGAGCAGTAGATGTTGGGATACCATCCATGTATGTTACCTCGATATGTCGAAATCGTTTAACCGCGTAAACCACAGTATTCTCTTGCAGACTATTAAGCTGGTTAGAATATTATCTGACTGATCGGCTTGTTCAAATCTCTATAGTCGGTGCTTTGTCGTAATCGGTAGTCTTGACAAGTAGAGTGTGTCAGGGATCCATCATCGGACCAATCCTCTTCGCACTTTATTGCCAATGACATACCGACTTATCATAAACAATGTTCACAGACGATGTGAAAGTGTGCCGCGGATAAATAAGGCCGGAAGACTGCGAACTGCTCCAGGATTCTTGAAGAAGAAAAATGGTTTATTCGAGTACACGATTTTCAGCGATTCCTATTAATTCGCCCACCCAAAAAATCAAATGTAAATTTTGCGGAAGGAAATTGAAGAAACCGTTAAAGATTCGAAGAGGACGACTAATGGTTTATTGCTTTCGACCCGTAACGGCACTATGTAATCTTATCAAGGAACAAGGACAACGGAACTAATGGAAATCAATGACCCACGAAAGTCAATGAACTGATCGAGCGGTGTCTTCAAAACGCACTTAGTGCAATGGAAAGATATGGAACAAATCCGAGGAACGCCAATGGAGTCACCGATTTCAAGCTTAGTGGGGCACTATCAAGCCCAATAGAAGTTACAAGTGGCGTACCTCAAGGCTCAGTCTTGGGGCCAATAATCTTCCTCGTGTACGCGAATGATATACCTGAAATCGTACGCAGAAAAATCATTTTATTTGCGGATGACATCAAAGTCTGGACTAGCATACGCACCATAGAAGATTGCGAAATTCTCCAAAAAGATCTCGAAGCACTTCATAATTGGTCCTTGCGGAACTGCTTACCATTCAACATCCAAAATGTAAAATGTTGAACGTCGGTAAATCATTCGAA